>CM017899.1:31319284-31395446 GCA_008369825.1 Triplophysa tibetana | reverse complement strand
CTCTCTCTCTCTCTCTCTCTCTCTCCCCTTCTCTCTCTCTCTCTCTCTCTCCCTCTCCCTCTCTCTCTCCCTCTCTCACTCTCTCTCTCTCTCTCTCCCTCTCTCTCTCTCTCTCTCTCTCTCAAGATTCAAGATTCAAAGGAGCTTTATTGGCATGATAAAAGATAATTTACATTGCCAAAGCACAAGATTAAATATAAACATGCACCAATACAGATTAAGATAAAAAATAAGATGGAATAAAATTAAAAGTCTATAAGTAAAAATATATATATATAAACATCTCAATATAAACAGAAAAAGAGCTTTAATTAAAGTTCTCAATGAGGGTGATAGTGTCAGTTTGTGTGTGTTGTTCTGTCAGTGTTGTTTTGTGTTGTGCTGCTTGTTCTTTGCTCGTGGCAGGACTTGACATATCTTGAGCAGGTTTGAGCTTCTTGAGTTTTCTCCCAGTATGTATGAGATCTTGTCCTTTTGTTGAAACTGGTCAAAGTCTTTCTCTCTCTCTCTCTCTCTCTCTCTCTCTCTCTCTCTCTCTCTCACTCTCTCTCTCTCTCTCTCTCTCTCTCATATACACTTTTGACCTCATCTGAGCACCTTCAGTTTAACTCCTAAATAATCTTTTACACACACACACACACACACACACACACACACAATAACGGGTATAATCCTCTGAGAAGAACGTAACTTTATCATGGTGGCACCTGATCTGACGTCAGTCGGAAGAACTGGATCTCACACATATATGTGGTGTCGATATCTTATAATATTATTGGACTGCACGTAAATGCCGCCGTCATGAACACGACATTGAGTTCCGGTACAACGGGTTTATATCATCAAACACCCGCGCGAGCTCAACCATACGGCCTACCTGGCTGACCGGTGCGGCTGTCAGACCGGGCGGAAGCGTCCGACCGCCCGCCAGCCAGTCACTTACTCGAGGTCGGGGATCTGGCGAGGCCCGCGCCGCCTCCCGCATAATGACGCGTCTGAAGAGAAACTATCACAAAACCCGCTCCCATTGACCTTCATCGCGACCCTCTTACCTTTGAACTTCAGGTCGCTCGAAGGCTCCAGGATCAGGATCTGCTCCAGTTTGGACATGTTTGTGGCCCGGGAGGAGACGCTTGGTTCCGGAGTGCAGCAGACGGTCGCGCGCACGTAGATCCGAAACGTCCACCGAGTCACTCACTGCAGGGTTGCCAAGTCCGCACAAAAGAGACATCAAAACTACATTGAACATTTGTAGCGGTGCGCCTTGTGCAGTCTCACATGTAATAATAAACCTGAATACATACATATCCCATAACGTTACCTTTATATGAACAGCTTACTTATTGGCACAGACACACCAGTGTTTTGATTTGTTTCAGTACAAATTGGTCAAATCCTTAAACTGTCCACCGCAGCTCACTTAAGGCGGCCCGAACTGGGCGTTAAAACCGTGCACCTGGCAACCCCTGCGACGATTCATCAAGACTCAGTGTGGTATTTGTCACAACTCAATTATAAAAGTTTAATGCAAAAATGTAATATAGCCTGTAATGGGAGCCTCGTGGACATCGAGAACATTTGCTTTAATGTTTGGAATTTTGTTTTTCTCTCGTCTACAACATGACCTCGCTCAGCAGGTTTTACAGGGTTTGAACATGTCATAGATGGGCGATCAAAGCGGTGCAACATTATAAGAAACATAAACGAAAATATCTTATCAAAACCGTATCGTAAATATTAATCGTGGTTTCAGTAAAGGGTCGTGATGTAAGTCAAACACTCTCAGATGATCAGTAACTGACTGAACATTGATCTGCTTGTGCCTCACATTCGTATGATGCTCACATGTGTGGATTTGTCTGTGTTGTGTAAAGCACATGTACATTCTCTTTACTTTCATGTGTCCCGACATCTTTGTTCTTATAAGATGTACTTTTCATTTCAGTGTTGACTTTAATTTGATTTTCATTGTCGTGTTTATGTTTGACATACAGTAACGAGCGATCATCGTGTGGGTTTGAACAATAACAACAATTAACTGTATTAAACCAAAAAATAAATATTTGGATTATATGTCATTAATATGAATCACTGATACAGTATACTTAAGCGAAATATATATATATATATATATATACATATACAGAAATATAGACCATTGTTTAGAAAAACACTCAAAGAAATGCTGATACTTCATTTCTAAACGCTTGAAGTACTGAGAAAATTAAAGAATCACTGTCAAGAATTAAAAGAAAATTAGTTCGTTTTAAAAATCAAGATGTCACTTGACATCCAGCTAGATGAGAAAAAAACACAAAATTCATCAGTTTTAATTGACATGTATGTATTCACCACATGCTTAATGTTCGAATAAATGCAATAGATGTTATTATTTCGTATTTTAAAATTGGCCTGACGTAAATCCGTACGTCACGACTCGTAAATGAGGTTTGATGTGCGCACTGCCTCCTCTAAAGGCAGAACAACTCGTTCTATGCCCGCAGGACACTTGTTCTAAACACACCTGTATGTAAACTTCAGGTAACTTCAGTGAATGTGTTGTGTTCGACTCCCCTCATTAAAACAGCTGATCCTAGCCCCTCCCCCACACCAGTGTTAGTGGGGATGACGACTGAGGGGGCGTGGTTACATGCATTAGGAGGCATAACTACAAGATAACAAAACACACAGATATGACATTTACATTTAGGCATTTAGCAGACGCTTTTATCCAAAGCGACTTGCATTGCTTTATCCTAGACATTTTACATATACATTTGCAATCCCCTGGGATCGAACCCACAACCTTGCGTTGTTGATGCAATGCTCTTACAACTGAGCCACAGGAAAGCATACAATATGACTATTGTAAGGTATGTTTTTGAAGCGCTGTACATATGCAAACGGAGAAGACAAATTGTATACGTATAACAAATAAGTCTCATAATAGCACTGGCATCGAATCTCTTCATTCATTTGTCGTTCAAGTCTATAATTTGCGTCTATAATTAAGTCCCCATCGTGCTGTCTCGGGATAGCTTTCTTGCGTCAGCTTTTAACATGATCTTAAAGTCCCAGTGAAATTTAAAATTCTTATTTTTCATGAAATATTGCAGCGTCATTTCCTTTATAAAATTCTGGTGCCCTCATAAACTTCAGTAAAAAAATCTGAAAACGCACTTCCGCCCTGAAATGACTGTCCGTCTCAAATGACGTACATTAGACGGCTTGGGCGGAGCAGAGCCATTGAGAGTGAGAGTTCTGCCAAGGCGAGTCCAAAACACTGGAGTGTCACGTGATTCATGGAGCCTTCAGATAGATCCAGGAAGTTACGTTTTCTCTTTAAATGCTTTGGTTCTTTCATTTTTTTTATTCATTAAATGGCTTTCGTCTTTGAAGGGTTTTACCTCAGTTGGTCATGTTATTCGCAGCTCCATGCGTTACAAGTAACTAGTAACCAAAATCAATAAAAACACATTTGAATGACAACGAATTAAAAATAAAAACTGAACGGAGAATATATCGGACTCACCGCTGAACATACACAATGCACATTATTGCCAACCAATAGGACAACACGTCTACCCTCTACGTCTGCATCCCATCATCCTGTTACCTATGAAATACACATACAACGACGAAAACCAAAACATTTTCAATTTTAGTTAAATTTTCTCCATTTCTTTTTTCACAAACTTTGCCATTAATACTAAAGTGAAACTGAGGGGGCACAAACCAGATCGGATGGTGCAAAAAGCCCCCTTTTGCCCCCTCGCGGCGCCGGGCCTGATCTTGGAGCTTTGTTAGGGCTGGATCTATATTCTGACAATATCAATCATCTCTTGTCAAGATTTTATAGACAAGTCGCCAGCAAATGCGATAAAATGTATTTAATGTTTAGCGTTTGTAAATGAAGGAAAACGACGTCACATGATTGATTCATGGTTCTTACATTTACATTTAGTCATCAAGCAGACGCTTTATCCAAAGATAAGACGAATTACAAATGGGGTTAACAATGGAAGCAATCGGAACAACACAATGACAAAAACACATTCTTCCACCTGCATGCTGTTCATTATTGAAATGTTTATTATTGACATTCCCAAATGATTTACTTCATTACCGTTTTAATGAAATGCACACGTATTAGTGAAGTGGTGTCCTGTAACCATGAAGAAGAGATGGTGTAATGAAGAGAGCTGTAATAAGAGCTTGAGTTTGACATTCTTCGGTCTTAACACGTGTTAAATATAACCACACGAGCTCATCCATCCTCACACTGAACACATAGGAATAATATATCTAATGTTGTCGCATCACTAAAGTTCTGTCTGAAAATAATACAGTTTTAATAACACTAATCATCTATTATTATATATCAGCATGTCCCGGGTGAAGATCCGATCAAATCTTTGATGAAGTGAGCGTTTGTTTGATAAAATTGAGAAATGCTTCTTGTATAAACGTTGTGCGTGACAATATTCGGTTGTGTTTACATATCCATTAAAATGACAAACAAGTATTTAATGAATGTTTTCACACGACAAAATGTTTCTAAATGTACAACTGGTGTAGACTCTCGAAAGGTCCACACATCTGTCGTGCTAAATCGCGGGCGCGCGCTCGGTCGGACTGCTCACTGACTGGTGCCGGCGGCGTGCGCGCTCACGCTATGGCGCTCGCGCGAACGAACGATGGGAGGGAGGTAAACAAGATGGCGGCAGCCTTGAAGCAGCAGCTTCTGTGAAGAATGGATGATAGAAAATAAACGAACGGTAAGCAGAAGTGGAATAAAGGAGAGCGTTTTCATCCGTCGACGAGTCGTGTTAATGAATGCCGACCTCAGGTCAGTTGATTCGACAGATTTGTTCCGTTACAGAGATATGTGTTAGCCGCTGCTAACTGCTGCCGATAAAACAATCCGTTTCATCGACACAAACCTTACAAACATCACACACAACACACAGCTGATTGACGGACGGACACACACAAAAGACACTATTGTTTTAATAAACGCTACCAGGTTGTGTTTGATTGTTTACCGCAGTGGAAAATCAGAGCAATCCGCAAACATGTCAGTTTTTAACCGCTGATCTCGAAATATTGACGTTATTCTCAGTCCCTGACTGACTTTTGTCCAAAGAGTTTGTGTATGTGTCTGGACTTTAGTGTTCATTTACATCCCTAACGTCTAGGGATGTGTATCGTTAAGATTTTATCGATACTACGCTCCATAATTTGATGCTTAAACACATGATGTGAAAGATGTTAAACATTTAAAGTTTCTTTATTACAGCTGAGCTTTAGAACTGCAGCTTACAAATGCTTCTGAGCAAACCGAAAATGCCACAGAACAAAACATATGTGTGCTCCTTAGCATACCACTTACGGCACTTAGCATGTGCATAGAAACACATCATAATGTAATTCAACTTATTTACTTTTCATCGCTGTGGTTATTTATCTGCCAGAACGTACTTCTTCTTTCCTGGCTGGTTTAAGGCCCGCTAAAGTAAGAAAATGTACTCCGTGGCCAAATTATTAAAAAAAAAAGTATAACTTGTTCTCAAATAAAGGACTTTTATTTTGACGGGCTGCCCCAAAGGCGTGTTTGACGGAAGCTTCCTCGTTGTGATAAGCAGACTTTTAAAGCTCCACAAGCGCATCCATGACACTCTTTCACTCATAAACACACAAAACAAGCAGGGCAGTGTTGGCTCGCTCACCGGGAGACTGCATTTATTTATTAATTAGATGTTATTTCTTAGAATGATCTTGCTTGTTCTATAAACACCATGCACTGTGTTGTGTTTTACCTTTGTGTTTAGCTGTTTTTCTTGTTTTCTCCTCTAAAGCTGCTTTGAAACAATGCACATTGTGCATTAAACTTGAATTGAATTTCAAATACATCGTGAAAATCGTTGCAGCCTCTAATTCACAATTTAAAACACAAATACACAACGATAAAACAACGCAAATATCGATAACAGTATCGTTTGTCACAAAGCTTATTGATTCTCTGGTGTCGACCCAATTATGTACCGGTTCTTGGTACCAATCCCTACCAGCACTAGTTAAGTTGTGAAATATGATCAAACCGCACCATGGTGTCACGCTATAATACCGCGGTACGAGTCGGATTACATATTCATATATCATGGGTCTTTCCACTGTGAAATGTTACTTCATATTTGAATTATGTGTCATTTAATGTCTCTTGTGTGTATTGACAAATTAATGATTGAATCTTAACATGGACATGTGACGTGTTGTTATTTTGTGAAGTGCAGAGGGGCCTGGCGCATTAAAGCATCATGAATAAAGATGTGCATGTATTTCCTCTCTTAAGTTTATTTTTATATTTCGATATGTGCGAGGAAAATGGTGAAGGCTCATTTCAATGCCCTCTTTGTGTGGACGTAATGTTTATACATAGGTCCAGAAGGGGAGGGGATTTCAACTGGTTCTGTGCCAGGGACCACCATTCTGACTACCAAGTAATCGGGGGCCCACTATTGTGTGTGTGTGTGTATATACGTATATGTATGTATATGACGTTGGGGAAGCAAAACACAACGTTAGCAAAGCATAAGATAGACCTGATAGGTGCAAAGCAAGCCTATCCTGTGTCAGTTTGAATCTCAACTCAAAGTAAACTCAAATTATTTTAAATATTTTCATTAAATTTAATATTCACACCAATGCGCAAATATTCTGGAAATGTTTGGAAAAATAATTTATGGAAAAAAAGTGATTTTAATAGTGAAATTAGGTAGACTGGAATGCATGTCACGGACCACCGGTTGAAAACCCCTGCAGTAGAGGATACATAATGATTTTACTATACTGTTTGAAAACTGGATTCTGATTGGCTGGAAGGTGTGCATTAAAAGCCTTTAACACACGGGTAGCTCCAGTCAATCTGATCACATTTAAAACTGACAAAATAACCCTCACATTCACCAGTTTGATCTAAAATGACACTGTAAACATCAATAACAGCTTTAACTTGGCAAATAACCGTGGTATAAATGGTATAATCCACGGCTAGCCGTACATTAAAGGATTTAAATGCACTTTGCAGAGACAATCACCCTCTGTGACTTCCCCTCTACGTCGTGCATTAAAATCCTTTAATGCACAGCTAGCCGTGGATTATCCCTTACATAACCATTAAATCCTGAACGTCATTGCATTACACGTGTGAACTTCACACATTCACAAAACATCACACCGACACCAGCTGATTGAAAATCAATGCAAAATTGAGTCAGAAACCTGCTGGGGGTTTATTCTATTGTCTTTTTCTTTTTTTTAGGTATTTTGGATGTTCATTTTCTCAATAATGCTGAACAGAAGTTGGAAATCGTAGTTCCCCACCGCACGTTCCCGAGGAGACGGCGCTCGTGGTTGCGTGGTGACCTGTCAGCAGTGACGTTCTAAACACAGAGAGGGTTTCGGCGAGCTCATGTGTGCAGACGCTGCTGGATGCTTTTGACTACACAAGGTTTTGTGCCATACCGTAGCCAACGTGTCTGCAGAGATGTGCTGGGTTCCCATGATTTCCAGCGTGGGCTAATCCAAACCTCTAGAACAAAGACACCAAACACTTGTGACCCTCGAGAGGTGCTGTAGTTTCTGTGGCGTGTGGACCCGTCGAATAGATAACAGACGTGGACATCAGCGATGCGACTGCTGCGGTTCTCCAGGCCTGACTCTGTTCTTTAGTTGTCCTACTAACTGTTTTTGTTCGAGCAGGACTGCGCTTAACTTTCTTTGCAAAATAAACTTTTCATTGAGGCCTAGAAGACACTGAGAGAGAGAGAGAGGGCAGAGAAAATGAGCTTGGGTGGTGAACTTCAACAATTGGATTACCTGACGGAGAATGAGCTCATGGGAATGGACACCTTCATCCACCGCATCGACTCCAGCGATGTCATCTACCAGCCCCGCCGCAAGCGCGCCAAGCTGATCGGGAAGTATCTGATGGGCGATTTGTTGGGAGAAGGCTCGTACGGGAAGGTAAAGGAGATGCTGGACTCGGAGACGTTGTGTCGCAGAGCCGTTAAGATCCTGAAGAAGAAGAAACTGAGGAGGATTCCCAACGGAGAGGCCAATGTGAAGAAGTAAGATCTGGGTTTCATATTTAACCTTTAACCTGCGTACGGGTCCACTCTGAAATACCAAGTTCTTTAGAATTGGAGTCGGAATGATTTCTGCATTAAATACAAATGATGTGTTTTCATCAGAGGTCACTTCACATGATTGTTATTATAAACCCTGTCTTGATAGTTCAGGCTACACGAGCGGCTGATGTTGTGTCACAGTATTTGTTCCCTGGTGACACTAGCAACACCAACATGGCGGGTTTGATTCTTAGACAACACGCATAGTGCTGGAGGTGTAAATGTAAATATTGACTCTATAGAGCGAGAGAGAGGATTGTAACCTCTGACCTTAAACTGGGAACAAGCTCACAAGAATAATCAGTCCCTGCCGGATTTTGCATTCGCAAAAATAATCAAACAAACTCCACAGAATGTGTGGCAACTTGCAAATATTGATATTGTTGAAGATTTTCAGGATAATTTGGCCAAAGCGGCGCCATGTGACGTCCTCATATGGCACATTCTGCTCAAAGTCAATCAGAGAAATACCACAGAAGTGAGATAGAAGGGTCTGTAACGCGTACAGTTTGCTAACATCATCCATTGCCATCTATTTAAAAAACTAGCCTCTGGTCTCCTTTCCTTCGTTCTGCTGAAGGCGTTAGCATTAGCTGTACACTTTTATGTTTAAAGGTTGTAGGCTAGAGGCTTTGAGTCAAGTGAGCCTTACTGATGTATGTGTCACGTTTTTAAACAACTCACTTGGGAACATCATAATGTTGTAAACAGGTTAAAAAATCTCAGCAAAATCCCGTGTGGACTGAATAATGAGAGAGATAGATGATGTTGTAGGTCAGGGCGAGTCAACTGTCAATCATCTTGACCTGGACCGCCTTAACATTTTAAATAAGTGGAGAGATTTTCTAGAAAAGTAAGCACGTCCTGAGACGCCATATCTTTGAAGCGATACTGACGTCTTAAAATGTGATTTGATCAGTCAGTCCAAGACTCCTTATGTTCTTTACAACTTTATAATGGACAATCTACAGCCACAGACATTCTCAAAAAATGTGTCTTGTGCAAATGAAAGTAAGTGCAGTAAGTGTTTAATACGTGAACGCTTGTCTCTGTTAAGGGAGAACTGTGTTGTTTTTATCAATGCATTCATTTTGTATGATTGAACATCTACATTTAGATAAAAACACTGTGTATCTCCCTCCAGAACTCGCTCTACAGAGGGTCTGCCCTTGTAAGTGTGTGAGGCACATGAATGTGGGATTCACACAGTAGTGTTCAATTGAATTGATTGGCTTTATAAGTCACCAGTTTAAAGACTCAAGGGCCTTTTTGATTGATTTAAATTTCATCAATTCAACCGAATTTCTTCATAAATATCTTCTTGAAGAAACAATGTCATCCATATCTTGGATGGACTGGGGGTGAGAAAATTAACAGGAATTTTATTTTTGGGTAAACCATCTCATCAAGGAATATATATAATAAAATTAAAAAGACAATATCCCCTTGAATTAATTCGCATAAAAAGGCGTACTGGATGCGATATTTGTGTGCATGTATACATCACCTTAAAGAAACAGCAGCTACAAAAACTGAACAAAATGCAATAAATAACAGAAATGAGGATATGGTTCAAAACCTTCCGCATCCTATTTACTGAATAGATTTGGAATCTGGGCCTCAAAGAAAAGAAAACAGTACTATAGTAAACGCAAGCCTGCACTCCATCATTGTGTGATCTCTGGACATTGAACCCATGACCTTGTGTTGTTATTGTTTACCAGAACGAGCAAGTCAATATCTCAGTCGTGTCATGGCGCCGTCACACCAGACATGTGAAGTTCATTTGGACGGTGCTGCACAAATGGGCAGTAGAGATCCATCTTTTACATTCACACTGTGATGTTTTCATCTTCTATTGGTCTCACATAACTTGACCTTCGCTACGCAGCGAAATATGTTTGTACAGTTTGCTGTCGCATTCACATGTGTTTGAATGGAAGACAATGAAGCAAAATGGAAAGTGTGACCGGGGCCTCAGTCGTGATGCATGTCGAGGTTAACGGGTCATGCTAACCACACAAAACCTGTGATAACATGACCGGCTGACTTTACTCAATCATTACAGATAGAATGAATTTCTTTGTTAAATGTGAAAGCGTCAGTTTGTTCAAGAACGATTGTAAAGGTACAGTGTCTTGTGTTTTATATACCCGCTGTGTTTTCACCAATATTTCTCTCTTTAATTTATCATCAATATATTGATATATTGTCTACTATTAAGTGACTGTTAGATCAAATGATTCAAAATCACTTCCTGTAACCCCTCAATCTGACCAATCACATTTACATGATCACACGCAGCACGTGAGCTTTAATAAAAGCGTGTTTTTATGAGCCGTGTTAAAGTGTTTGTGTTTAATGATCAGTTGTACGTCCCTCACACATCATCAGGTGTTTGTTCTGATTGAACCGTGAACAGTGTTCATTCTGGTGACGTGTGTTGTGTTTTCTACAGAGAGATTCAGCTGCTGAGACGACTGCAGCACAAGAACATCATTCAGCTGGTGGATGTGCTGTACAATGAGGAGAAGCAGAAAATATATCCTTTCAAACATCTACACATTTACACTCCGTCGCCATTAATGTGTGTGTGGTCAAAAAACAACAACAGGGTCATTCTGTGTCCAATCTACCAAATTTGGAATATTTCCTGGATCGAGTTTTAGATTTTTCTTTCTATTTTTACAGAGGCAAGGCAAACATCTGGAGTGATGTTAAAAAAGTTGGAAATGCCACAAGTGAATATTTATTAAGTCATCAATAAATTTGTATTGGGAGGTAAAATCACAATTTTAACCTGAAATTTGGAGCCATATTAGATGGGGTAAAAAACAACATGAGAAATATGCCAGCATCATTATTTCATTTACTCACAAAGATCAGTAGGCTACATCTGTTGGTAAATCTGTTCATTTTAAGAATCATTGATGCATTTTATGCCAATGGTGACAGATCAACAATGAAGAAAGAGCTTTTGTAGTGTTCCTTTTACAAAACATGCATGCCTCTAACTCCAAAACTGTCAGAGATACCTTAATGTCCTTTTAGATTCTTGTTTTTGACCAACTTCTCTATTGGGAACTACATTTTAAAGCCCTATAAGGTGCAGTCCTAGAGATATGAGGATCTAAATGTAGCATTATCAGGAAACTGATCAAATGCACACATTTTCACTCATCAAAAATAAAAATTGAGGCACATGAACTTGGTCTCAATAGTTAATTTAAAAGATATTATAGTTCCAAAGGAAAATATGTAGTGTAATAGTGAAGCCTTTTTAGGGCAGTAATTCGGTGGCATTTCATCTCTACTGATGTTAGTCTTGCTTCTGTAAAAAGAAATCCAAAATTTGAGCATGTGACCTATGGTTGAGTGGACATGGAATGACTCTAAAAGAAAGAATGTCAATTAACATGAATGCTGGTTATATTGTTTTCAATGTTTCCATAAAAATTTTTGGACAACGTTTTACAAACGCACAGAATGATGATGTCTTGGATACCCAGTGTGCATATTTCATTCATAATGTGGCGCACAAACATGACGTGTGAGATTTAACATGCGGTGTACATACATTACACACTGTCTGTGTTTGTCTCTAAAGGCGTGAAATGTTTTCCTCCATGTTTCTGTTGATCCTTCCTTGACTCTTCTCTCACGTATATGATCATGGAGTATTGTGTGTGTGGGATGCAGGAGATGTTGGACAGTGTTCCAGAGAAAAGATTTCCAGTGTTCCAGGCTCACGGGTCAGACATCCATTCAGTTCAAATGTGCTTCTAGCAGCTTCTCTGTAAATAATGCTGTTCTCCTCTGTATGTTTGAGAAGCACTGCACAAATAAAGCAGATTTAAATTGAGAACAAATTTGTTTACGTGTGAATCAGCATTATTGAATTCACATCCGTTCCTAAGACGACAAATCCTTTAAACGCAGTTTTATTTGAAAACATTCTTCTGATGTTGTGGACCCTGAGGAGACTGAAGTGAAATGATTTGATTGGATCATGTGGTGGTATCTATCATTCACGTGTTGATGTCGTGTGTTTCTCAGGTACTTCTGTCAGCTGTTGGATGGTCTTGAATACTTGCACAGTCAGGGAATCGTGCACAAAGACATCAAACCAGGGAATTTGCTGCTGACCACAGACGGGGCGTTGAAGATCTCTGACTTGGGTGTAGCAGAGGTGAGCCAATGGATGTGTGTTTAAAGCAGCGCTCGTGAATGTCGACTGAAGGAATGAGGATCATTAAAGGATCATTGATATCAACATTGCATACCTAACTTGGGTTAGAAACATCTGCCACATGTTAACCTTTGACCTCCAGGCTCTACGCCCCTTCGCAGAGGATGATACGTGTCGGACGAGCCAAGGGTCTCCCGCGTTCCAGCCGCCAGAGATCGCCAACGGCCTGGAAACGTTTTCAGGGTTTAAAGTAGATATCTGGTCTGCTGGAGTCACACTGTGAGTTCTTATCAGACACACACACACACACAAACAAACAAATAAACAAACACGTGCATCAAAAAAAACAAAAAATCTGTGTACTGCCCTTGTTGTCTCTTCATTAGAGATGTAACGATTCACCGTGAGCCGGTTGAAAATCGATTATAATAAGCAACGATTCAAGCCGGTTGAGATGTTATTTGAATCGTAATACATGTTTTGAACAGCAGGGGCCGCTGTGTTTACTGCAAACTTGGAAAACGTGGATATCCTGATATTTTTCAAACATCAAAATAAAGTCTTAGTTTGTTTAATTTAAAGAGACTTTGTATTATAATTTCTTTATTGTAGTTGGAATTTGTCTTAAAATCACAGGTAAGTTTTGTGATTTGCCATTAAAAATATTTAAATTTTTCAAAGAAATGAGTAGCGTTTATAGCAAAACACAGCGCAGTTGTTCATGTCTAATTTGTCTCAACAAAATAAATTGTGAATGAATGGTATCGTGAATCGTTACATCACTACTCTTCATATAGCCCGTAGGCCAGGATTGATTGCAGAATCTGCAACTCTTCTGAGGTCATCACTCATTTCTCAAACAAAACTTCAAAATGTGCATAAAACCAGGATGTTGGAAACCTGGCTACGTTATAACATTGAGGCGTTCATACTTTGCTGGGACGCTTTAAAAATGGGGCCATAAATTAAGAGTATACCCACCTCTCCAGGCACTGACTTAACCCGTCTGTCTGTCTCTCTCCCCTCACAGATACAACATAACCACGAGTCTGTACCCGTTTGAAGGAGACAACATCTATAAGCTGTTTGAGAACATTGGCAAAGGTGACTACACTGTTCCTGAGGAGTGTGGGCCGCCGCTGTCTGATCTCCTGAGAGGTGAGGTCATGTACTGTAGAAATACATCCTGACCTTCAGTCAACTTCAACATCAGTGTGATTCCCTAACCCTAACCCAACATTCATGTTTGTGCATGTATACAAGAATTTTAAAGGTGTAGTTCATAGGTTTGACCTTCAGATGGCGCTTTGACTTCATTACACACTTCATTTTATATCAAAGATAGATGAATTGTTTTGTTTCATCTCATAAAGCTCACTTCATGTCAAACAGAGTGTGAGTATCAGGGGTGGACATTTTTCAATAAAATCATATTCGTGCTCATAAAAAACTAATATTTGTTAATTTTAAATAAGGGAAAAAGAGACGTCATTCATTCATTTTTAGTCACAATTACACATCAAGATTTTAATTGTAGTTTATAATAATGACTCACTAATTTTATCTCCGGTAAATGTGTTTTTTTAAGTGAAGAAGAGCCATGTTGAAAAAAGAAAACGTGTGACAATCACATATACACACCGCCTCCGATATTTTCGTTCGTCATAAATCAAATTAGGACTGGGTTTGAGCATTTTCAAAGGTGTTTTGACAATTCAGAGACACCGTACAAACAAGCACCAAATAAGAAAGATCGCATACGAACATTTCAGACTGTTTGTGCACAGACCTTAAAGATCCTAAAACACATGTCCCGCTACAAACACTCGTCCAATTCACGTTTATTATGTGACTGTCATCTGAGGAACACATTAGCTATTTCTACTGATCGCCACTGTGTGTTCATGTTGTTCTTTTTGTCCTATCAGTGTCAGTGTCTGTTCTACCTAGCTCTCGTTGTATCATTAAATATATAAATAGCGCTTAAAAAAAAAAAACATCTGTGCAAATGTCAACCAGAAATTCATCGACCCCATCAAAGTTCTTAGAAGGGAAACAGGCTGTTAGGTGTTGTATAGGGCACCAATCTTATTCTAAAGCCAAATTCATTATTTACTGTGAAATATACATTTACGTGTTAATCTTAAATTAGCATTAGGTGATGTATTTTTAACAAAATAACAAGTTATGGTAATTAACAAATAATGTTAATCATTTAATATTAATGGTATTTGATACCTAATATATTATATAAACGCATTCGGTTGACAAGATTGTTTTAAATCATTTTGATAGGGTGTGAGCAGAACTGTAAACTATTTCAACAATATTTCAATTGACTTGCGATCTCAATAAACATAGATTTAGGAACATATTTACAAATGATACATTTTGATGCGTATTATTAAGAACTTACAGATAAAGTGTGAAATAAGAAAGAGCATAAGTGTATTAACCCTGTGCTGAAGCAATTTTTGATTGTTATAAACCATTGTTTGCTGTCTCTGTAGAGTGAATAACAGACACCAGACGTGTTTTACAGATCATACAGACTAACAGCACTTCACTAGACACTTTACACACACTACATACTTCCCTGTGACGGCTGTTGATTGTGATGACGATTGTGTTTCTTCATCGCGTGTTGACAGGAATGCTGCAATATGATCCTGTGAAGAGATTCTCAATACAACACATCAGACAACACAAGTGAGTTCAGATTTCCCATCAGTCACTGCTGCAGCACTCACACACACACACGTTCAGATTTCAATCTGTTAAATTAAACCCACCATCTCCATGTTTTATTTTCTCTTCCTGTTCAGCTGGGTTCGTAAGAAACACCCTCCCTCAGAACAGCCCGTCCCCATCCCGCCCAGCGCTGAAACCCATGACCCCTGGAGGAGCATGACAGTGGTGCCGTACCTTGAGGATCTCCACGGTTACGGTGAGGAGGAGGACGATGATATGTTTGAAGATGACATCATATACACTCAGGACTTCACAGTACCAGGTGAGTTCAGTGTTTCTGACCTCGACATGAACCCTCAGGACTCCAGACAGCCCTTCACAACACATTCTCTTTGTCTGAAATCTTGACAGGGATATGATGTACATAAAGTCAAAAACTACATGTGATTATAAAGCGTGTTATGATGATCTTAAAAAAATGATTGTGTGCGTGTTGTTTTAAGCAGGACAGGTACATGAGGATGAGGAAGAGCGTCCTCCAGAGCGCACGTGTGCTGTGGCCAAACCGCCGTGTGTGAACGGGACGGAGTCTGCGGCGCTGAAACCCAAATCTGAGCGGCGTTCCAGCTCTTCTTCAAATCCCTCCAGGAAGGGTTTATCTGCAGCGAGCAAGATCCGCAAACTTTCCACCTGCAAGCAGCAATGACCTCATCTGTCAGATCTTCTGCTCCTCTGTACAGGTGAGACCACACACACACACACACAGGAGAACACACATCCACTAGTGTGAAATGACTCAGACAGATGGTTCTAAAGAGAATCAACATATCATTTTAAGGACAGTACCCGTAAAAACTTTTGCTCTGAAAGTGTTTGTGTATATATCTTTCTAAATGTAGTTACCACATAATTCTCATAGTTCAATGTTTTATTTGATCATTTTGACGAGTTTATTATTATTATTCTAAAATATGGGAGGGGGGGGGAGGGAGGGAGGGAGGGAGAGAGAGGGAGAGAGAGGGAGAGAGAGAGAGAGAGAGGGAGAGAGAGGGAGAGAGAGGGAGAGAGGGAGGAGAGAGAGAGAGAGAGAGAGAGAGAGAGAGAGAGAGAGAGAGAGAGAGAGAGAGAGAGAGAGAGAGAGAGAGAGAGAGAGAGAGAGAGGGAGAGAGGGAGAGAGGGAGAGAGGGAGAGAGGGAGAGAGGGAGAGAGGGAGAGAGAGGGAGGGAGGGAGGGAGGGAGGGAGGGAGGGAGGGAGAGGGAGAGAGGGAGAGAGGGAGAGACTGAGTCATCCCATTCACTGCGGCAGCAGCATCTCATGAGAGTGACAGAACCCCACCCTGTAAACACAGGCACACACACACATCTTTCTAGTGGGGACATTCCATAGACTTCCATTGATTTTATATGAGGACATATGATAGAATGTTTCCTGTAAACCCACCCCAACACTTGAAGCCCCAGTGAAATCAACATTCACAATGTTTTATTATTATAAAAAAGTGAGCCTTAAGGACGTTTACAGAATTAAGAGACACGATAGCTGATCATTTGCAACATTCACACACCCAAGTCCACTGAGATATACAACAGTTGTGTTGTGTTAATAACATCATTAGCAGAGCTGTTGTATTAATTCCTGCATGCTGTGTGTGCTTTCCCTGCAGGTTTCTGTTGTTTTCCCTGAACGCTGTTACCACCGCACATTTCTGCCCTCAACACGAGCTCCACACAGACGGACACTTGTGTTTCTCACTCCACCGCATCCGGAACGGACCCACTTCATTTGAGGAAGCTGTTCAAGAGCGGACATGTTTTTCCCACAATCCTCCGGCTCTATCTCTCTCTGAAGTGTCTGTTGTCTCGTTCTCAACCTGGTTTGATGGGCACAGAAGACGGCGTGGATGTTTATTGTGTAGCGAGCAGATGGTGCACATGTGACCTCACAGTTTAGTTTAAGAGCCTCTTTTCATTTGCAGTACTGAACTAGAGTCGCGTTCTGTTGGACAAACACGTCCATTCCTGGAGAGAGGCCGTGGCACAAACCAGAAGAATATAACACCAATGTCTAAAAAAACAAACGCTTTCAAACACTGCATGCCGGGAAGAGTTTGGAGGACCCAGACGACCCCCCCGTTTGGCTTGTTTTTTGTTCCTGTTCAATATTTTTAAAGTATTATTTATATGAAACGCATCTCAACCAATGGAAGCGGAGTCGATGGTCGTTTGTTTGCTTGTTTGTGGGAGAAAAGTCCTTGATTTGTGTCTTTCCTCTGATTAAAGGCCTCACGTCGTGAGCAAACACTTAATCCCCATAAACTCAAACATTTATTCTCAATTCAACTGCTAAACCTTTCCCTTTATTTCCCTTTTCTTCAAGACACACCAGCAAATAACCGACAGTGTAATTGTACGCTAAGAGAAAATCTGTTGAATGGAGTTTTGGTGCAAATCTACTTGAGTCAGATTATAAATGGAGTTTGTGGGAGAAATAAAAAGGTTTGAAAGCTGTGAGTGTGTGTGTGTGTACGCGTGTGTGACTCATCGCTGCAGAAACACTTCTGATTCAATATACCCCTCATGATGCTCCACACCTTCACATTCAATCTTCACACGTCACACTCATCAAACATGCAACAATTCACACATTTCACTGCAGTCAACCGTTATTAACTTATTGCTTTATTACGTTGTGGGCAAGTTTTTACATCAGAAAGAAGCAAATGTCACATACATCCATGAGTTCTGTTCATCGGTGCGTTGAAGTCGATGCAGAAGTTTGAGCGAGATGCTTTCACAGTTTATACACACGTATATTTCTTTGACTCTTGTTTGGTGTTCATGTGTCTGTAACTCCTGATTTTAGTTAGGTTTTTAAGTACAAGGAAGAAAAACTGCTTTATCTGATGTAAATACAGATGTGTGAGGTCATATCACAGACCTGAACATCACATAAGGGTTAATCGGGTTTAACATTTTCAACAGAGATTTCTGGAGTGCACAAAACATTGCAGCTGCTCACTCCATATCTGAAGAGTTTGGTTCCAAAACGAGATTAAAATCGAGATCATATTTTTTATCATGTTTTTTTGTGTTGTTAGCTGTATTTTTCGAGTTATTATGGCTTCGATCAAAACAAACCAGCTGCAGTTTGATTTGAAAGTAGTTGGAAGGCACAATAAAACAAACAAGATTTTAGATTAATTATTTTTATCGGAGTTATCTCATTTTGGAACCAAACTCATGTTTTTTCATTATCAGGACAAGACAAAATAATAAAACAGAAAGAATCAAAACTCAAACTGAAGTTTTGAATAAACACGAATGATGATGATGATGTGTGTCGATAACACTAAAGTTTTCTGATCTCTACTGTGTCTCACACACACTTGTGATTGTTTAATGTGTTTGTGTGTACGTCTTCAGGATAATGACGTCATGAAAACTCACTTTATCTCTGTCAAAAACGTCACTAAAAAAAAACAGCTTACAGGAAGCCAGAAATGACGTCATGACTCGAGAAGCTCCGCCCTCTCTGACTGCTGGAGATCATGTGATTTGTGGTCCGTTGGAAAATTGTGCAAAATAAGTCTGATGAAAACATGACACGAGTGAAAGTTAAAGGGAGGACCGCGCAGAATTATGCTCATTGACCTCCTCTATCTGTTTCCATGGCAACAGCCCTTTCCTGCGGAGACGTTTAAAGTCCTCGTAAAGCGGAAATTGCGATCGTTGTGAATGAAATGGAATTTCTAAAGAGAAACGTACTGGGCGTGGCTTTCGGCTAATTGATCGGATGTATAAAAACAGCCTTTGCGTTTTGAAATGGAACTGGCAGCAGATTGACAGTTAAAGGGGAGGAGTCAACGGAGGCTCCGCCCAAGCCGTCTGACAGGACGACGGAAGTGCATTTTCAGATTTTAACTGAAGATTATGAGGGCACACGAATTGTAACGACCCACATTAATAAACTATTTACTATAAACGCTGATTACAATTACTTTTTTCGTGAAATATTGCAATCTTTTATTGTAAATAGTTTTTATTATTACAAAAAATGAGACCGTCCGCCGATCTGTGGCCAACCACTCTACGTTAAAGCGGTGTTTCGTGCATTCTGACTTCTTCACACTGTTAAACGTGCTGTCTTCTCATGCTTTACATGGTCAACTTGCCAAAAAAACGAGTTGGGTGTATGACGTAGTATTTGTGTGCGCGATACACTCCACCAGTGATCACAGGTTTCGGAAAGATTTTTGTAACAACTTTTAGTCCCTTATTGGAGAACTCTCCCGGAAAAGCACGCGCCACGCGCACGGGTCATCATGGAGAGCAGGAGATGGAGCATGCGCAGACGTCACTTTCACTTGTGTGCAGGAGAGAGAGAGAGAGCCAACGTTGGTGAAGTTCAGGTGTTTGTTTGTTTACAGTATTTGTGTGATGAATGTTATATGAACTGTGTATATAACGCTGGATTTGGAGATGGCTTGAAACTGATATATGGAGCCGTCCCAGCGCTAAAAGATGCCGGACATGAACCTCATGCGGTGAGTGAAACTGATGTCTGTGTTTTGTTGACAATGTGTGCGCACGTGCTTAAGTTCAGTCTGCCCCTCCCCCCGCACGGCGTTTTATTTCTGAACCACTCGTAAAGCTGTATCTATCTTTAATGAATGAGATCAAACTAAATAGTCTTTGAAGATACGAAGTATGAAACACCCCTTTATAGGTACTCAAGATTAATATGAGATTGGCAGAAACCCCTGTGTTACGTCAACTTTAACAACTTCCATGATTGAACATGTGATGTTTATGATTGGATGATCATGAGAAAGAAAAGCAGTTCAAAACTCCTTAAAACAGTCAAACAATCATCTAAAAAGAAATGTTTTCTTTTATTTATTCACAGTCAGACGCCTCAGCTTTGGGCTAGTGACGCTTCACGTGTGAAAACACAAATACAAGAAAAAAAGTGTGTCATGCAGTGTGTGTGTGGACTTGTTTTTTTATCCCGGCGGGGACCTAAACCTGAATACACACCAACCCATGAGGACTGTGGGGACCAAAATTGAGGCCCTGAGGCAAAAAGCTATAAGAACGATATTTTTTGAAAATCTAAAAATGCTAAAGTTTTCTATGATCTTTAGGTTTAGGGGATAAAATATACAGTTTGTACAGTAGAAAAATAAATACGCCTATGGACTGTCCCCACAGAGATAATAAACTAGATGTGTGTGTGTTTAAATGAGATCATTGAGGTCCATGTAACCTGCTTTAATACAGACACTTGTCACGATTGACTCCAAGGAGCAATGCATTCTGGGAAGGATGTACATAACGGGAGATTTTCATTCTCTTGAGATGAATTAAACATTTTCATGGGAGCCGGCGGTAATAAATAAACCCTATACTGTATAAAACATGCTGCTAGACATCATTTGATTTCTTCTCATATTTTGTGTCATTTCGTCGTCCAAACTGATTTCCTCGTGAATGTGATCTCTCAGGAGAGCAGATGTGAGTTGAGTTTGTCTGTCATGAGATGATTTATTCCTCCTCCAGGTCCGGTGAGGTGCGGCTCACGCTCACTGTGCGCTCTTGGCTCATGCAAGTTCTCATACCGGAGTAGAGTCGATCATCCAGATCGGACATCAGTTTGTCTGAAGGGTTTGTGATGATGTGATGCGGATCCGAGGTGGCGAGCTCAGTCTCTGAATGTTTCTGTGTGTCTGCGGATCTCTCCTGTATACCACAATCCTGCAGACGATCTGAAGAGAAGCTGCGGCTCATGTTGTGGCTGCTGTTGTTTGCGTTTTCCTCTTGGTCCAGTGCAGAACCTTCATTCTGTGTGGACGGGCCGGAAGATTGGGTGGCGCCCGCTCCCTCGCTGGCCTCCTCATCGGCGGCGCTGGCGATGCGCGGAAGCGTGCTGTGATATCTGGTGTCCAGAGGGTAGTTGGCGCTGTCTCCTCGGCGGAGCGGGTAGCAGCGCTGGCGCTCCAGTGACGGCGAGTATCGGGCGGCTCCGGGGTCGCTGTATTGTTTGCTGCGCTGCCACTGTTTCCTCAGGTGAACACGAGATCGGTGACGGTGTCGCAGCGAAGGCGACCCCTGCTGATCCAACTGAGGGTCGTGACGTAAGAATTCGTTAAACAGCGCCTCGGTTTTCTCGTCGATGCTGTAGTCTCGGCGGCAGAAGGCCGCTCGAGGTTTGACGGCGGCTCCTCCGAGGGAACTCTCAGCCTCCCGAATCACCTCGTCCTCCAGCTCCTCTTTGAACACCCGCGTGTCAAAACTCTCACAGACCGTAGCCTTCCGCCCGGCGCTGGTGAAGAAGCGGCGGCGCTCCGAAGCCGTCTTACCCGACGCACCTCCGAACAAGCGGAAGTCATCCGGAGGTTTGCACGGAGCCTCGATGGAGGCGTAACCGCTGTCCATCTGCAGGAGTTTCCTGTTGCCTGCTTCTGCGTCGACGCTGTCCCGTCCGTTTCTCTGCGGGCCTTCGTCGTACGGCAGCTCACCGTCTCCGTCCATGTCGTCGTCGATGTCTTGCGACCTGAAGCTGGAGACGCCGGCTCTGACCGGCCCTACGGAACAGACGCTGTCGGCGTCGCTGCGCGTGTCGTTACTGCTGAGGTCGGAGGAGGCGTAATGCTCCAGCGATGCTCTCAGGCTCCAGATGTCACGATACAAACTGGGCTGCTCCAAACTCTCCTGACGGCTCACCGCTCCAAACTCTTCAGATGTGTGTCCGTTCTCCTCGGCGCTCTTCACCTCCAGAGCAGATGACGGATCTGTTTCTGTGCCGCATCTGAGCTGCATCGTTCTCTCCGCCTCCAACCTGCAGACAGAAAACACTTCAGATGATGAATGTGATCTCTGATTCTTCCTGTTTAAGATGCGTGTGGGAATCGCAGCTTTAGTACCGTTAGATAAACTGTATTAATGATACTCTCTATATCGTACGATTCTTATTCTCAGTTGACTTACAGTTAAATGTCGCCACATCTGAAAGCCAGAGGGCGCTCTTGCGCGGAAACAGAAGAAGAACGATTAGTTCCAGGAAATGCCTGTGGTCATATTCTACCACCTTTCTTCAAACCTTTACAGATATTTTCATGATAATAAAGTTGATTTCTATTGATGATGATAGACGAGTTTTGCTTTTTCAAATACACATTATAAACGACTCAATCTCATCGTGATTTAAGATCGAGCAGAACTTCCTACTGATCAAACAGCCGTAGTTTATGGAAGAGCAGTGCATAAAACATTGAATCCATTTCGGAATCGATTTAGACATGTATGAAGAGAGTGAATCGCAATATATATCTGCCAGCCAGGTCACTACTGTGATTCTGTCACCCTATTCATTCACAATTATGAATCGCGACATGTATTCTGTCTCCTAATGTTAAAACTGAATTGTAAAGTGTTTGGAATAACCTTGGCGCTGGATTTATACTCGAGCGTTGGACCTATGCCGTAGCCTATGTAGTACCTGAGACCGATCAGACACGCATAACTACTTAAATTTCTTAAATATTACAACAACACCCCTCACCCCGCCAGCAAGCTAGTCGCTTGGGGGTGAACCCCAATCTGCAACTTACACCAAGGGCAGGACAAGATCTCTGGTGACCATAGCAACTCACACCAATTCATCAAGATAGAGTATTTTACGACCCATTGGAATGTAAGGAGCTGAACTCTCTTTACTCACTTTGGGGATAGACCTACAATTATAAATGCATTTATATGGAAATGTACACATTCATTTATAACATTTCCATGTATTAATGTTCATGTTGTTATGTCTGTTTTAACATTAATCCAACGTATCCATGAATGTGTGTTTAACTACTGGAATTATTAGATTTGTAGTAACTCATTTAACCAAGATGATATTTAGATCATGTTTGGTGTCTATGAGCTACATTTGTGATGTCCTTCGCGTTGATGTTTGTTGTGTTTTGGTAACTCTTTTCTTATTAGTTTTATCAAACTCTTAGAAGTCTTCTTATTGAACATCCAATCAGCTTTCACATGCAAAACACCATCTGAAAGACAAAAACAGTTAGCTTTCCCTCCAAAGTTGCCATCTCCTGATTGGACCAGTCACGTCTGTAGGATGTGACATCCTCACAGTTTAAAAGAGACCACGAGAAGATTCTTTCTCTCTCTTCCTCGCGCTTCCTTTTCTCTTGGTCTTGCTCTTCTTTCTCTCGATGCGTTCTGCATCTCCAAAGGATGGACTAGAAGAAGACTTCACCTTTAACCCATAAGTTTGTGCCAGGCTGCGGCCTCGTCTTTCCAGATACAGATCCTCTTCATAACACTGGTTCTCTCTGATCACTTTCAGCCAAGATCAACTGGAGCCTTAACAAACTGCATCAGGACTCTTTCTTTCTTTTGATGGGCAAGACGTGCAAGTATCAAACTTAGTCTTATTAATGGATGCATAGGGCATCATTAATCCTTTTAAAAAAGGTCCTTTACAAGAAGAAACTGATGTTTAGTTCAGGCTATTGATCTTCTGAATATCATATACTGCCATAATCCATGCTCTGTTCTTCTCTCTGCTTCAACTTCAACCATCTTCCAATGCTTAACTGTATGTGTGTGTATGTTAGATTAGTATGTGTCTAGTCTAGGTAATAAAGTCCTGTTTTATTTCACACGTGATGTTGTATGTAGTTCATGCTCATAATCCGGAGTCCCTAAACATGCCGATTCTTGCTACCTGCTCGTAATGCTAAGTGATTTCCCCAAATCATGAATTTGATCCAGATAATTATAATTGATCATTATTAATTAAATTCATCCCAATTTGGATTGATATCTGTTTCCCTTACAAAGGGTGGTGGAGAAAATATTACTTATAATTGGGATCAAAGCTCATTATAATTCTTACATATTTGATGAAGAATAGTGTTTAAATAATTCTGTTCCTCATTGAATTCACTACACCTACATGTCTATAACAGCGAGGAAGTTTAACTAATTCCATCTGGATGCAACGCCGACGTGCCTAGAAAAATGTCAGCCCCTATTTGCGCACGCCTGCCTGATGTCTACATTTAAAATAATGAATATGCGCGCAGAGAAGATGCCAAATGTGAATGGTGCCTTAGTGGTGCACATAAAATGCACTTTTTCGCTGGTGAACCGAACTGTCACTTTAAAAGTGAGAATGTGTGTTATTTTCAGAGAGCTCTGGCGTCACCTGCTGAGTTCAGGTTCTGCGTCGGGCTCCAGAGATCCGGCTGATAGACGTCTCGGATGATCCTTCTTTGGACGAACGGGATGATTTCTCGACAGAAAGTCACAGACTCCACTCTGCAGATGTTCTTCTTCCGAAGTCTCGCTGGCCGCTCTCTGCCTCTGAAACGCTCGTCTGCGAGGAGAACCTGAAAACATCAACACAGTGACTTGAGCCCCAGCTGCTCATACTTCACTTCTGTCACCTTCACAAAACAAGAGTTCCAGCCGCCCGCTACCAAACGTGTGAGAGGACTGAACTCAAGTGATCTCACAGGTTAAGAATATTCACACCTCTGGTGTCCAGACTGGCGGCTCTCTGGACGCTGTCAAAGCTCCACTTCTTCACGCTGTAGAACGGACCGGCACCTTCCAGACTGGCATGACGGCGGAGTTTCGACAGAAAATAAAACACGCTGCCCTGAGTCAGAGCCGGACCGCCGCCCGCCGCTGCCGTGAGGACCAGATCTCCATCCGTCGGTGTGTTTGTGTTCAACATCTCCAGCTGGAAGCAGAGGAGAGACAGACGGAGAGATGAGACACTGGACGCACAATGAAGAGGAAGAAGGTGATGAGTGTGACGTACGGTCTGAGAGGGGTTTAGGGGTGAGCTGCTGTGTTCACTGGTGTTCAGAGAGTCTCCAGGTAGAGCAGAACCACAGCTTTGATTCATCCACAGGACACATGAGTCTGAAGACACACTCTCAACCGGCTACACACACACACACTTACTGTCATATTTCATCTCACTCATGCAGGTTTTATTGATCCTTTACAACACTGTACTGTGTTATCTGAAACATGAGAGCGCTTGTGTGTGTATGTGTGCGATGGGTGTGAGTTTGTGGTGTGTGTGTGATGATTGTGTATGTGTGCACGTATTGGTGGTTGTGTGTGTGTGTGTGTGTGTGTGTGTGCGTAAGTTCGTGCATGCCTGCTGTGTGTGTTTTTGTTTCATAGAATATGATGAGTGAATTTGTGTGTGAGCATGCTGTGGTGTGTGTGCAATGAGTGTGTGTGTGTGTGTGTGTGTTTGTGTGTGCGCGCGCATTTGTTGTGTGTGTGTGATGGACGTCTGTATGTGCTGTGAGTGTGTGTGTGTGTTTGTTTGTGTGCGCGTGCTTGGTGTGTGTGTTACCTGGAATATGGCGAGTGAATGTGTGTGTGTAGTGTCATCAGAAGTTGTGATGTTGTTGTCAGGTGTGTCACACTCCAGTATGGTGTTGATCTTCAGAGCGACCGGCTGCATTTGTGCGTGTGTCAGTCGAGATTTCTTCAGGTGATGAAAGTCTCCGTCTGTGAGTGTGTACCTGATAGAGAACATATAGTATGATTATCAGACACCAGATCGCCTGGCGTCTGATAATTGAGAGATAGAGAGAGAGAGAGAGAGAGTGCAGTCCGACCAGCACAGATCCTAACAACACTATACAGTACGTTATATATGTCACATGACGGCATGCGTGTTGTGTAGATGTTTGTCTTCTATATGTCCATCTTCATCTGAACATCACGTGTCTGATCTGTGAGTGTTTCTGACCTGCGTCCTCTCTCTTTGTCTTTTGCGCTTGGCTCATAGATGGCGTTCTCGTTGAACGACACCCGTCGGGCCGCGCCGGCCACAGACAGAAAGTTATCAGCATCTGTATCGCCATGACAACTGGAGACAGACACGCAGCTGACGTCTGAGGATGACAGGAGCACGAGGTGTCAGCAGATGTAAAGTGTCATGTGTGTACGTACAGTAGAGATGTGTGTGTTCACAAACCCTGTGCTGGTTGACTCTCCTCGATGTATGTGGTGTTGGTCTTCTCCAGGTCCTCACTGGCTCTGAACACACACACACACACACACGTGATGAGGATGTGTGTGTGTTTGAAGTGACGTGTGTCATGTGTGTCAATCACCTGGAGTGTCTGCGCTGTGGTCGACAGCAACGATGACAGAAGAAGAGCAGAGTGAAGAGAACCATCAGAGTCCCAACAGCAAAAACACACAACAACACCAGAAGAAGAATGTAGTTCTCCTGCACGTCTGACGCCAGCGGCACGTCCTGCTGCACACACACGCGCACACAGACACACACACGCACACAGACACACACACGCACACAGACACACACACGCGCACACAGACACACACACGCACACGCACACAGACACACACACGCACACAGACACACACACACACGCACACAGACACACACAGACACACACACACACACACAGACACACACACAGACACACACACACAGACACACGCACGCACGCACACACACAGACACACACAGACACACACACACACACAGACACACACACACACACACGCACGCACACAGACACACACAGACACACACACACACACACACACACACACACACACAGACAGACACACACACACACAGACACACACACAGACACACACACAGACACACACACACACACACAGACAGACACACACACACACACACAGACAGACACACACACACACACACACAGACAGACACACACACACACACACACAGACAGACACACACACACACACACAGACAGACACACACACACACACAGACAGACACACACACAGACACACACACAGAGTTCAGAAGAGTGAATGTGTTCAGTGATGTCTTAATCCTTCTATATAAACCTGGTCTTTGTAGACTGTGCTGTGCTACATGAGAGTGTTTAATGCTCTAATGCTTCAGTGTTCAAACTTCTTCTATTCTTCTCCTCCTTTTATTACACAGCTGGTTGGACTGCTTGATTCTTACAGATTCTTCTCTTGCAGGTTCATTATTCCCAGATAACAACCGCTCTAAACTAATAACACACGGTAACCTGGATGCAGCAAACCATTTTGACAGGTTCTTTTGACAAATGAAATATAAATATGTCTTTTAATAACATATATTACATTAAATTCACAAATGATAAACCAAATTGCCTGTTTGTGACATTTGAATGTTGTTTAACTAAACTGCTTTTTTTACATTTACATTTACATTTAATCATTTGGCAGACGCTTTTATCCAAAGCGACTTACGGTGCACTTATTACAGGGACAATCCCCCTGGAGCAACATGGAGTAAAGTGTCTTGCTCAAGGACACACTGGTGGTGGCTGCTGGGATCGAACCAGCAACCTTTTGATTTACCAGTTCAGTGGTTTAACCCACTAGACCACCATCTCCACTAGATACCACTTTTAGATTAGATTCAACTTTATTGTCATTACACATATACAAGTACAGTGTAACGAAATGTAGTTTAGGTCTAACCAGAAGTGCAATTAGCAAGTGCATGATATACAGTGTGAATAAATACAGAATACAATATTAGGGGAATAATATACAAATGTTGTATGAAAATATGACAGTCGGTATGTACTATGAACAATATATACAGAAGGCTATATACTGTGAACATTAATGTACAGGAGGTTATGAACAGATAACAATATAGACACTACAATAGTGCAAGTGACTTGAGTGTGCATTAGTTACAGACATTAGCTATTAAAGTTACAGTGCAGTAGATGAGTTAATGCGGTTATTAAAGGTACAGTGCAGTAGATGAGTTAATGCAGTTATTGAAGTTATGGTGCAATAGATGAGTAGATGCCGTTAATAGAGTTACAGTGCAGTAGATGAGTTAGTGCAGTTATTGAAGTTACAGTGCAGTAGATGAGAAGATGCAGTTAATAGAGTTACTGAGTCACTAATACAGTAATTGAAGTTATGGTGGTTGTTTTCCTCACTGACGCTCTCATTCAGTAAAAATGAGCTGATCAAATATTATATTCACAGTTTTTTTCTCATGTGGCAAGTAGGCGTGTAATAAGCGGGATAATGTACAAGCAGCCGGTTGTTATCACCAAATAAACCCCTTCAGTGTGACACAAGACCCTTTATTTCTGTGATAACAACCAGCTGTCTGTACATTACCTCTCACATAAGTACACAAGCGTCTGCTAAATGTAAATACATCACAGACATGAGAAAGTCTTCACGATCACAGATCTGTTTTATTATTTGTGTTGTGTTCTTCAGACTCACGGTGGTCCGGCGGGTCTGAATCAGAGACTCATCACTCATGGTCCGACACTGAATGTGTTACACCTGAAAGAACACATGACAGACACTCACAGGTTCGTCTCAACACTTAAAGGTGCCAAAGAATTCATGTAAACAACATGTTTAATTGTTCTCTGATATCTACATAGAAGGTTTGTCTCTTTATTAAGAGCCAAAATGATCCAGAGACGGGTTAACGTGTCCTTTACAACCTCAGGATTTTTTCTGACTGTGTTCCCACCAAACGCTAATGATTTACATGTTAAGTCAATCCAAAGACGCCATAGGACAACTTCATGCAAATGGTGAACAACTTTTGCGAGCGACATCCAATAGGAGTAAAGCAGTTGAGCTCACGTCATCCGTCTCTCGTCAGTTACTGGAGGGTTTGTTCAAACTTTAACTTGGACAGCCAAAGCAGGAAACGCCTTCCAACCATCTCATAGCAAGAGACAAGCGACACACAGCTACAAAGTCTCTGGCTGTCTGAAGGGGGCTTGAGGCAGCACGAATGACATGGTGTGAATTTAGCGTTTTGGGCGTTTGACACGCGTAGCGCGAGTAAAAAAATGCGATTGCGTGCAATGCGGAACTTGCCTTTCACGGCAGAACAACCTGCATGCTGGAGAATTTCAAAAAGGAAACATCCCGAAAAAGGAGAGAAGCGAGTGTTCTCCATCTAGAGCTAACTAACTAACTATGCGGTAAATCTTTTTATGGATTAATCACTGCTTTCCTGTAGCGCAGTGGTAAGGTTGTGGGTTCGATTCCAGGGGATTGCAGATACCTAAGTATTAATTTACATTTACATTTAGTCATTTGGCAGACGCTTTTATCCAAAGCGACTTACAGTGCACTTATTACAGGGACAATCCCCCTGGAGCAACATGGAGTAAAGTGTCTTGCTCAAGGACACACTGGTGGTGGCTGCTGGGATCAAACCAGCAACCTTTTGATTTACCAGTTCAGAGGTGTAACCCACTAGACCACCATCTCCAAAAATGTATAGGATAAAGCAATGTAAGTCACTAATGTCTGCAAAAAGCATAAATATAAATGAAATAATAGACGATAAATCGGTCTAATAATTGTTAGATTAATCGACTATCAAACTAATCGTTTGTTGCAGCCCTATCTAGTAGTGGCATGATAATGACGCGAATGAAGCGAATTTCACGAGTGAATAAATCGTGCTATTCGCAAGTAGTTGGACGCTTGAACATTTTGAGTTAACTGGCTTCATTCAAATTCATTTCCCAACAGACGCAAATTCGTGTCATGGGAGTGGCTTCTTCCAGGAGGTTCCAATCTTTTTTTTATATATATATATATATAGCTCAAATTGAGAAAAAAAGATTTGTTTTTTCTAGATTGTCCGACCTTCTCACTCACTTTCAAGATAATTTTCTTCGTTAAAAGAAGATGTATCGTACAGCTCCAGGTCTCCACATACAGCGACGACGATTTTGTCCTGCATCCTTGTTTCGGATTTCTGCCTCTGCTACGTCCTAATCACATCACTACTAGAAAAGCTCCAGATTGGTTAGCGCGGCGTGAATTTTTGCCAAAGTTTAACTGTGTAGCTCGCACTTTTTAAAGTAGATACTCAGCTTGCGCAGACCTGCCTGACTTTATGACTGGATAAAGCTCAGTTTATACTCGTGCGTGGGACCTATACCATAGGCTTCTTGTCGGTTTTCCAGGTAATGACCACTAGGCGTCAGTGTCCACGCGCGTGTTGCTTGTGTAACAAAGACAAGAGCTGAAGAAGAAGCAGCTGGTTTGAGAACCATTAGCAGTGATAGCATAGACACGAATACAGTGAGGAAAATAAGTATTTGAACACCCTGCTATTTTGCATGTTCTCCCACTTAGAAATCAAGGAGGGGTCTGAAATTGTCATCGTAGGTGCATGTCCACTGTGAGAGACATATTCATCTTCAATCTTCAATGTTCTAACTGAGTGAAGGAGGTTGTTCCCCAAAATCTCGCAATACATGGCCCCGGTCATCCTCTCCTTAATACAGTGCAGTCGCCCTGTCCCATGTGCAGAAAAACACCCCCAAAGCATGATGCTACCACCCCCATGCTTCACAGTAGGGATGGTGTTCTTGGGATGGTACTCATCATTCTTCTTCCTCCAAACACGTTTAGTGGAATTATGACCAAAAAGTTCTATTTTGGTCTCATCTGACCACATGACTTTCTCCCATGACTCCTCTGGATCATCCAAATGGTCATTGGCAAACTTAAGACGGGCCTGGACATGTGCTGGTTTAAGTAGGGGAACCTTCCGTCCCATGCATGATTTCAAACCATGACGTCTTAGTGTATTACCAACAGTAACCTTGGAATCGGTGGTCGCAGCTCTTTTCAGGTCATTGACCAGCTCCTCCCGTGTAGTTCTGGGCTGATTTCTCACCTTTCTTAGGATCATTGAGACCCCACGAGGTGAGATCTTGCATGGAGCCCCAGTCCGAGGGAGATTGACAGTCATCTTTAGCTTCTTCCATTTTCTAATGATTGCTCCAACAGTGGACCTTTTTTCACCAAGCCGCTTGGCAATTTCCCCGTAGCCCTTTCCAGCCTTGAGGAGGTGTACAATTTTGTCTCTAGTGTCTTTGGACAGCTCTTTGGTCTTGGCCATGTTAGTAGTTGGATTCTTACTGATTGTATGGGGTGGACAGGTGTCTTTATGCAGCTAATGACCTCAAACAGATGCATCTAATTTAGGATAATAAATGGAGTGGAGGTGGACATTTTAAAGGCAGACTAACAGGTCTTTGAGGGTCAGAATTCTAGCTGATAGACAGGTGTTCAAATACTTATTTGCAGCCGTATCATACAAATAAATAGTTAAAAAATCATACATTGTGATTTCTGGATTTTTTTTAAAAATTTTGTCTCTGACAGTGGACATGCACCTACGATGACAATTTCAGACCCCTCCTTGATTTCTAAGTGGGAGAACATGCAAAATAGCAGGGTGTTCAAATACTTATTTTCCTCACTGTATAGATAACTAGACGCCACATTGGCCGCTTTGCTCCGCTGCTGCAACACGTCAAAAGTGCCAAAAATAAAGCCAACTGAACCCAATGGGAGATCTGCGATTTTTTCAGCATTAAAAGCACAATCACGTTCACATTTCTTAACATATTTCAATGGTTTACGATATATGTATAGAGTACAACTTTACCATGTCTCTAGTTGCTTCGTGTCTCAATTAAAGCAACTGGAAAATGAAGGAAATGTGAAATCCATTATTTCTGCCTGTTATTCAGGAGAATCCACTAGATGGCATCATGTTCAGTGATATATTATTGACAAGACAAGCAGCAGAATAAATAACCACGATATAATAATCGAGAATAAAACAGACTTGTAGCCTAGAGATTGTTTCTGAGATGTATTTGAATCTTTTAACAGAACACCCAAGGTCATTTAGTATAATGTGCCTGTTATATAAAAACAAATGTTTTTCACTGTGGAAATGGCTTTTTCTGAAGTTATTTTAAACGGTGAAAAGATGAAAGATGTTCTTTTATTTATCCGGTGAACCCGTAACAGCAGTAAGCATGATGCATGTGATATAGTCAGACACATAACACTGCCGTGCATTGGAAGCAGTGTTGGGTGTCACTCGTTACTAAGTAATGAGTTACTGTAGTTAAATTACTTTCCCTGGGTAAAGTAAAGTAAGGGATTACTCTTATTTTTCTGTCATTTACTTACAATTATAATTTTGATGTAAGTAAACTAAATACTGCGTGTAATATATGTGTGTGCTATAGTGGAGCTGACACGTCTGCCAAATGACTAAATGTAAATGTAAATTAATACTTAGGTATCTGCAATCCCCTGGAATCGAACCCACAACCTTACCACTGCGCTACAGGAAAGCAGTGATTAATCCATAAAAAGATTTACCGCATAGTTAGTTAGTTAGCTCTAGATGGAGAACACTCGCTTCTCTCCTTTTTCGGGATGTTTCCTTTTTGAAATTCTCCAATTATACTTACAATTATAATTTTGATGTAAGTAAACTAAATACTGCGTGTAATATATGTGTGTGCTATAGTGGCGCTGACATCATAATTAAAAATTTAACTTTAAAATCTGTCCAATAATTCTCACATTTGTATACTTTGGTCATTAAATAAAGGCACTTAATGTAGTTTAAAATTATTTATTTTTAATGAATTAAAAGTGTTGTTTCATGTCTATCCTTGAATCACTGACCTAATCAAGGTTGATGTGGGATATAGAAAGATATATAGATATAATTAGTAATAAGTCATTAAACTCTTTTTGGAGAGAGTATCTTGTACAGTAATATAATTACACTATTGAATATGTCATTAGTAACTAGTAATTAATTCGTTTTTCAGATTGAATTACCCTACACTGTTTGTAAATTTGAAATAGCAGTAAATAGTCGTATAGTAAAGACAAATTGTTTTGATTTTCCCCATGATTTTAAAGTGCACGAGCTTACAATATCTCAAATGTTTCCAACTGCTTTTAAATCCTGAAAAAAATCTCCATTGTAAACATTGGACCGGGGCCGTTTAGTCACTTGTCAATGTTGCATATCCACGTTACCCTTTGTTACGGTCTTTACTGACGTACAAACCGTGTGACACTGTCATAGATGCAGAAGTAGTTTGTATCGTCGGTCCGTCTAGCATTATTGCAAAGATGTGGTTACGTTCAAAATAACTTTTACTATGATTGATTTGAACACTTAACACAGTGCAGTGTTATCACTCCATCAAACTGGACAATAACTGTAACATCTATGACTAACAATATAGTTTTAATCCTCACATTACACGGGTCTAATTCATTTTAATGAAATAAAATGATTTCTTTATTACTCTACCTCTTCTGCTAACATGATTTCTGTATGATTGATGTATCAGAGTTAAAGACAACATATCCCATCATTCCACGCTTCTACACAGCGTCATCAAGCTTCGCCATTGTTGTTGTTTTGATGGGGCGCCTTCTAGCTGGCGACTTCTACAAACTGAACCTTTAACTGGAGCCAAAACTTTTCTGTTCTCCACGTTAATAGAAAAGTATTGAAATAACTTGAGAAATGAAAAGGATGTTGTGTTTTTATCCAGAACACTGCAGCTCCATCATTCACTCGTTTGTCTTTATAGTCGACTTGTGCCCTCGCCAATATGGCGGCGGTGTTGACGTAGGAACCAGAGGACAATGTGGTGTCTAGTTCATATATGTCTATGAGTGATAGCGTCACTTTTGTTGCAGATTGAGATGTTAAATCCAGAAGAACGAATCACAGATGGAGGGATTGGACTGTTTTTTGTGGTCTTTTACATTTACATTTAGTCATTTGGCAGACGCTTTTATCCAAAGCGACTTACAGTGCACTTATTACAGGGACAATCCCCCTGGAGCAACATGGAGTAAAGTGTCTTGCTCAAGGACAAACTGGTGGTGGCTGCTGGGATTGAACCAGCAACCTTTTGATTTACCAGTTCAGTGGTTTAACCCACTAGACCACCATCTTTTGCGTGCACAAGATTTACAGAAGAAGAAAACAATAGCGTCTGAGGCTCACCATACGTCTTGTTATTCATCTAAAGCTGTAAATACACTTCCCATACTAAAGGTGACTATGTCACCTTTAACCTCCAGCAGAGCATCGCCATTCTGAGCACAGTGGAGATGAAATACTTCACAATCAATCTGAAAATCGAACTACTTTAAGATATCATAATACATATCTAAACTAAATCTCAGTCAGCACAAAGTTTTCTTCAAAACACACAGCGATCGTAGAACTGAAGTGACTTGAATGTGTGAACAGTGTTTTCATTCCTGTGGAAATGTTAAACAACGATGTGCGCTCGAGTGTGACACAGTTGTGTGTTGCATTTGTGAAGAGAAAGCACACACACACACACACACACGCGTGTGAAGTTCTTCATTAAACCCGTGGCCTCCTCTGACCGGCGAGTCAATGTGTTCTTTGCGAGCAGCTGCACGTCATTGTGTATTCATGAGCACATTCCCAAAACACACACGTTCCTCAACACACACGCTCCTAACAGACACCCTGCGGAAGAAATGATAGGATGGATGGAGAACGCAGTGATGTTTCTACAAGCAGAAGTGGTGATCCACTGCAGATGATATCCATGAGAACTGATAGTCGACACTGTTAGCATGTGCTTGAATCATTAACACGCTTACTACACTTTTACACGAATGAGCAAATACCTGTTTATTCACATATTAACTACACCAAACATCTAACTGTTTATTTGTTAGTATGTTAGCTAGTGACAGTTCTGGGGATCATTGACTGATGTAGCAGAAGACGTCAAATGCTAGTCGAGGGTTCCCTAGAACTGTTTGCTTTCCTACATTCCTCAAAATATCTTCTTTTGTGTGCAACTGAACAAAAATATACGATGTTTCCTACTATGATGTCCCAGAAATGTGCGATGCTCACATTCTTTCAAATATCTTCCTCCGTGTTTAGCAGAACAAAGTTTGGAGTAAAAGAAGACAGAATCGTTTATTTGGGGCGGAGTATCACTTTAATACTAGAGAAGTGTTGTGTATTAATGTATGCTACACTATTCTGGGGACTCAGCACTAGGCATGGGCCGGTATGAGATTTTGGCGGTATAATAACTTTAATCTAAAATGTCACGGTATTGCTTTTTAACACTGAAATGTGTCATTTCCAAATATCTGCGTATGCAAAAAACAACTTTTTAACTGGACTCAATACGTTTCGTTTTGAACATGTGTGTCAGATAAAAACTAAGTCTTTAAGTTACAATTTTCTTTTAAAGACATCTTTTTGTCATCTATATAAACATCGAATTACATGTAAACACACCTCGTGCCTTAGAACCGGTATCACAGACAATTTGAGTGGTTTTGAAAGCTTAACTCGTTTAAACCTCGGTATACCTTGAAAGCGATATCCAGCTCATGCTATAACTCGCCTAGTACACATGAACGCTGCTATTTGAAGGATGATGTCATACATGTGAATGTTTTATTACAGAAAGCCTGGAGAGAGCCTCGGTTCTCACATGAAACCCTTCCCAAAGCATGATTTAATACCGCTATCTGCTTTTGCATATTGTAATCTAAAGACAAAAAAAATGCTACTAGAGTTGAACTGTGATTGTGGTTCATTTTCACAAGGTTTGTGTCGGTCGTTCGTGTTCAGTCTTTTGACGCTCGCGTCGCCTTTATTTTGCAGGGCGGTAAAATCACTTGCGCCACCGCAGTCAACGTAGAAACGCGTTCCCTGACGCGACGCGGACATGATGAGAGATGAGCAGATTACCCATCACACATTTCAGTCATACGTTCGTATCGCGATTTCCACCCGACGCGTCTTTGTAACGCGATGAGACGAGTGCTTCATTGTGAACGCTTCGCTGAGTCAGACGCGTTTGCAGTAAGGATGCGCGACGATACATTCTCAATGGAACGCGTCAAAACGCAACAAATGAACATCCAACGAAGCGGCGCGTATCTAGCGAATCACTCACCTATTTGTAATTCATGCTGTCCGTGTGAGGGACGCGTTATGAGCGCTCGCCAATAGCACGATCCTCCAGAAGACGCGTTATATTTCATTCTAATGGTAGCTCGAGTTTATGAATGAAGCCCTGAGACTGAGGACACGCCCACTGGTGCTGATGATGCGAGCGGTGGGATTCCTCATGACGTGCGTCACAGGTGATGCTTCAGTGTGCACTGCAGAGACGCGTCGAATCTTTACTTACATTCAGATGAATGAAGAGCGTCACGGTGGCTTTAAACTCCACGCGTGAACTGTCGTTGAAATATTCGAGTGACACGTGTGAATAACAGCAGGTTTAATTATTATTATTATTTTGACTGCGGCTGCTGTTCTAACATCGAATGTCACACAAAATTGAACAAAGATGTCAATGTAAGAAAATAGGAAGATGACGTAAGAGATCAAAATAAAAACGAAACGAAATGTGGTTTGAGCGATATATTATATATTAATAGAGTTACAGAATAATACAGTTTCACCAGGATTCAGAATTGTTTTTTACTGTTTGATTTATTGTTTGAATTAAACACTGTTTCCGGCGTCATGACAGTTCCCATCACTGCCACAAGGCGACACTGTTTCCCCTCATTTCACACACAACATTATTATTCGTGTTACAGACTTCATGTTAAGTATTGACGCGTCTTGAATAAGCAGATGAAAGAGAAGACAAGATTCAGTCTCAAATGTGTGTTTGTGGAATAATGAAATGTTCTCCAGACTGTTTGTGAGTCTTTATTATTCAACAGCACACATACACACTGGATTTGTGGGCTACTGATAAAATGATCTAATCAGATTTTTGCTTTCTATGTTTCTGTTTTATGTTTAAATTAAAATCATAAATGCTGCAGTTTGACGTTATTTCAAATAATATCGTATTTTGTCCATGTGTTTTAACTGAACTTGAAGGGACAAATATCTTCATAATGTTTTTACATTATATGTGAATGAAAATTGTAAAAAGCGCAATATAAATTGAGTTGAGTTGATCGTGGACAACAAAACCAGTCTTATAGGTACATGATTCGAATTTTAGATTTGACCATAATCTGAAAGCTGAATTAATAAGATTTATATTGATGGGTTTGGGATAGAGTTGTTGGAACAGGACAATATCTGACTGAGATCTGACAAGCGTTTAATACTCACGAATCTGAGAGTGCAAAAAAAATCTAAATACTGAGAAAATGGCCTTTGAAGTTGTTAATCAGGGGCACTGTGACAGGACATCCACTCACAAAAATAAAGTTTTTTATATATGTAAGGTTGGAAATGTACTAAATATCTTCATGGAACATAATCTTAACTTAATATTCTAATGATTTTTGTCATCAAAAAAAAATCAATAATTTTGACCCATACAATGTATTTTTGTCTTTAAATAAAAATGTTCCCATGCTACTTAAGACTGGTTTTGTGAGCTCTGTACCCGTGATAACATCAAAGGACATTTAATCATCTGCTCACTGGTATCTTCACTGTACTGTTCTGTATGTGTGTCTCATATCTGTATGAACAGGACATCATCTTCACTTCTGTACTAGGACTGAACGTATGACATGTTCATTTAACTTCCAGGCCAACGTATACAGTATATCAGAGGATGACATCATCATTATCATCATCACTGGTCTGTTGTATCAGCTATCAAGAGAGAGACATGAGATCTATGATATGAGCATCAGATGATTCATAAACAGATCCAGATCGGATCAGAACAGTTCAGAGATCAAATAAATGAGGAAGACATTGAATGAAAAGATGAGAAGAAAACAGAGCACAGAACAGAGGAGACAGACAGAGAGACACATGGAACACACAGAGCGAGAGAGAGAGAGGATGAGGAGGAGTGTGTGGGAATACAATGACGCAGCCTCTGGCACCGGAGGAGGAGGGGGGTGTTGTTTCTATTTTAAGCTGGTGATAGAGAATGAAGTGTCTTGTCTCAGCTGAACTGTTCCTGAATCTGACGTCACGGCTGAAGCAAACTCTTCCACAGAATCCTGTCAAAAACACACTGAGCTTCACCTTCACACATGCACACACGGATGCACACGCACACACACACGGACGCACGTACACACACACGGGCACACACACACGGATGCACACGCACACACACACGGACGCACGTACACACACACGGGCACACACACACGGACGCACACGCACATACACACGGACGCACGTACACACACACGGGCACACACACACGGACGCACGTACACACACACGGGCACACACACACGGACGCACGTACACACACACGGGCACACACACACGGACGCACGTACACACACACGGGCACACACACACGGACGCACGTACACACACACGGGCACACACACACGGACGCACGTACACACACACGGGCACACACACACGGACGCACGTACACACACACGGGCACACACACACGGACGCACACACACACGGACGCACGTACACACACACGGGCACACACACACGGACGCACGTACACACTGACACACTGCAAAAAATGACTTTCTTACTAAGTATTTTGTCTTGTTTTCCAGTACAAATGTTTATTCCTCACTATTGGATCAAGATGTATTTTCTTGATTTCAAAAATATGAAATTTCAGTGAATTTGTGCTTAAAACAAGCAAAAATAAAATGTGCCAATGGGGTAAAAATTAAAGAATTAAAGTTTCTTAGTCACTCAATTCAAGATTATTTTTTTAACCTGAGTGGCAGATATTTTGGTGTAAACAAAAATTTCAAATTTTTGGTCTAAAAACAAGGTCTCGGGTCTTTTTGCTCATCAAGAAAATGCATCTTGATTCAAGAATGTTTTGACATTTGTGCTGGAAAACAAGAAAAGTACACTAAGTGTCAGTTAATAGTGGAATTGCCACTAAAATTCAAAGTGTAACTTTAAAGTGCATTACTGTATCTTCCTCACATTTATTCTAGTTTGGTCAGTTAATAATAATACTTCATGTAGTTTAATGTGATTTATTTGAATAAATTAAAAGAGTCTTTTCATCTTTGAATCACTTAACTACTCAGTGTTGATGTATGATATAGAAAGTCATCAGTAAGTCTCTTCTACTGTAATATAATAACACTAATGAACATGTCATTAATAACCAGTCATTAACACAACACATGTTATCTGTTACTGTTTGCAATCTAAATCGGCGTTAAATGTGAACTTTAAAGTAAATGATCAATGAACACTTTCACTTCACAGGTCATTCTGACCTCGAGTCTATACTCCACACTGTGCTCTTATCTCATGTGTTTAACACATAACCTGACATCTAACAATGACTCATAACTCATGTCACAGTACGCATTGTGTAACACACCTCTGTCAAACCTTCATAAAACAACACCTCACTGCCTCGGAATGTTCTGGGCTGAAATTCTGCTTATCTTCGGCATTCTTCCTGAGCTGTCCTGGCACGACGAGCTCACATTTCTCTGCAGAATTACACCCACAACATCCAACACACAGACTCACACAGACTCACACAGACTCACTCACACAGACTCACACAGACTCACTCACACTCACACAGACTCACTCACACAGACTCACTCACACAGACTCACTCACACAGACTCACACAGACTCACACAGACTCACTCACACAGACTCACTCACACAGACTCACTCACACAGACTCACACAGACTCACACAGACTCACTCACACTCACACAGACTCACTCACACAGACTCACACAGACTCACACAGACTCACTCACACTCACACAGACTCACTCACACAGACTCACTCACACAGACTCACTCACACAGACTCACTCACACAGACTCACTCACACTCACACAGACTCACTCACACAGACTCACACAGACTCACACAGACTCACTCACACTCACACAGACTCACTCACACAGACTCACTCACACAGACTCACTCACACAGACTCACTCACACAGACTCACTCACACAGACTCACACAGACTCACACAGACTCACACAGACACACACAGACTCACTCACACAGACTCACTCACACAGACTCACTCACACAGACTCACACAGACTCACACACACAGACTCACACAGACTCACTCACAAAGACTCACACAGACTCACACAGAGTCACACAGACTCCCTCACACAGACTCACACACACAGACTCACACACACAGACTCACACAGACTCACTCACACAGACTCACTCACACAGACTCACTCGCACACACTCACACACACACACTCACGCAGACTCACTCGCACACACTCACACACACACACTCACGCAGACTCACACAGACTCACACAGACACACACAGACTCACTCACACAGACTCACTCACACAGACTCACTCACACAGACTCACACAGACTCACACACACAGACTCACACACACTCACACAGACTCACTCACTCGCACACACTCACACACACTCACGCAGACTCACTCGCACACACTCACTCACACACACTCACGCAGACTCACTCGCACACACTCACACACACACACTCACGCAGACTCACACAGACACACACAGACTCACTCACACAGACTCACTCACACAGACTCACTCACACAGACTCACACACACAGACTCACACACACAGACTCACTCACACAGACTCACACACACAGACTCACACACACAGACTCACTCACACACACTCACTCGCACACACAGACTCACTCACACACACTCACTCACACACACAGACTCACACACACACACTCACTCGCACACACTCACTCACACACACTCACGCAGACTCACACAGACTCACTCACACAGACTCACACACACAGACACACTCACACAGACTCACTCACACAGACTCACTCACACAGACTCACTCACACAGACTCACTCACACAGACTCACACACACAGACTCACACACACAGACTCACTCACACAGACTCACACACACAGACTCACACACACAGACTCACTCACACAGACTCACACACACAGACTCACACACACAGACTCACTCACACAGACTCACACACACAGACTCACTCACACAGACTCACTCACACAGACTCACTCACACAGACTCACACACACAGACTCACACACACAGACTCACTCACACAGACTCACTCACACAGACTCACACACACAGACTCACACACACAGACTCACTCACACAGACTCACACAGACTCACTCACACAGACTCACTCACACAGACTCACACACACAGACTCACACACACAGACTCACTCACACAGACTCACACAGACTCACACAGACTCACACAGACTCACACACACAGACTCACACACACAGACTCACTCACACAGACTCACTCACACAGACTCACTCACACAGACTCACTCACACAGACTCACACACACAGACTCACTCACACAGACTCACACAGACTCACTCACACAGACTCACTCACACAGACTCACACAGACTCACACACACAGACTCACTCACACAGACTCACACACACTCACACAGACTCACACACACTCACACAGACTCACACAGACACACACAGACTCACACACACAGACTCACACACAGACTCACACACACAGACTCACACACACAGACTCACACACACAGACTCACACACACAGACTCACACACACAGACTCACTCACACAGACTCACACACACAGACTCACACACACAGACTCACACAGACTCACACACACAGACTCACACACACAGACTCACACACACAGACTCACACACACAGACTCACACACACAGACTCACACACACAGACTCACACAGACTCACACACACAGACTCACTCACACAGACTCACACACACAGACTCACACACACAGACTCACACAGACTCACACACACAGACTCACACACACAGACTCACACACACAGACTCACACACACAGACTCACACAGACTCACACACACAGACTCACACACACAGACTCACTCACACAGACTCACACACACAGACTCACACACACAGACTCACACACACAGACTCACACACACAGACTCACTCACACAGACTCACACACACAGACTCACACACACAGACTCACACAGACTCACACACACAGACTCACTCACACAGACTCACACACACTCACACAGACTCACACACACTCACACAGACTCACACAGACACACACAGACTCACACACACAGACTCACACACACAGACTCACACACAGACTCACACACACAGACTCACTCACACAGACTCACACACACAGACTCACACACACAGACTCACACACACAGACTCACTCACACAGACTCACACACACAGACTCACACACACAGACTCACACACACAGACTCACACACACAGACTCACTCACACAGACTCACACACACTCACACAGACTCACACACACTCACACAGACTCACACAGACACACACAGACTCACACACACAGACTCACACACACAGACTCACACACACAGACTCACACACAGACTCACACACACAGACTCACACACACAGACTCATACAGACTCACACAGACTCACACAGACTCACTCACACAGACTCACTCACACAGACTCACTCACACAGACTCACACACACAGACTCACTCACACAGACTCACACACACTCACACAGACTCACACACACTCACACAGACTCACACAGACACACACAGACTCACACACACAGACTCACACACACAGACTCACACACAGACTCACACACACAGACTCACTCACACAGACTCACACACACAGACTCACACACACAGACTCACACACACAGACTCACTCACACACACAGACTCACACACACAGACTCACACACACAGACTCACACACACAGACTCACTCACACAGACTCACACACACTCACACAGACTCACACACACTCACACAGACTCACACACACTCACACAGACTCACACAGACACACACAGACTCACACACACAGACTCACACACACAGACTCACACACAGACTCACACACACAGACTCACTCACACAGACTCACACACACAGACTCACACACACAGACTCACTCACACAGACTCACACACACAGACTCACACACACAGACTCACACACACAGACTCACACACACAGACTCACTCACACAGACTCACACACACTCACACAGACTCACACACACTCACACAGACTCACACAGACACACACAGACTCACACACACAGACTCACACACACAGACTCACACACACAGACTCACACACAGACTCACACACACAGACTCACACACAGACTCACACACACAGACTCATACAGACTCACACAGACTCACACAGACTCACTCACACAGACTCACTCACACAGACTCACTCACACAGACTCACACACACAGACTCACACAGACTCACACAGACTCACACACACAGACTCACACAGACTCACACAGACTCACACAGACTCACTCACACAGACTCACACACACAGACTCACACACACAGACTCACACACAGACTCACACACACAGACTCACACACAGACTCACACACACAGACTCATACAGACTCACACAGACTCACACAGACTCACACACAGACTCACACACACAGACTCACACACACAGACTCACACAGACTCACACAGACTCACTCACACAGACTCACTCACACAGACTCACTCACACAGACTCACACACACAGACTCACACAGACTCACACAGACTCCAGATAAGAATCACTGTTGATGTGATTGATCGTTCACAGGTCGTTCGACACGCTGTTAAATGCTGAAGGAAGCGAGCGGTGTGTTGAGTCACGACAGACACGCCCGTGACTGACTTCTGCAGGTAAACACGATCAGATGAATCATGAATGATTTTATCACATCAAAACACATCACAGGCCGATGATCATGTGACTAGAAACATCACACTTTGTCCGTTACATTTACATTTGGTGTCATTTTATTCATTGATTACATCCCAATTACTTTCACCACGTCACAATTATTCGTTGCAGAAGCTCGTGCTATTTACATATTAGTCTTTAAGTAAAGTTGACATTCATTCCGTTGAAAATATCTTGTGAAAAGTCGCAAAAAGTGCGAAATTCTATAGAAACGATGTCATTGAAACGCATCAAGTGTTGTGAATGATTTGCTCGGGGTGGGCGGAGCTTTCCGTACGTGTGGGCGTCGTGAGCGACACGCCGATTGGCCAACACCGCGAGGACAGGAGTCTCCGCCCACGCCATTGGTGTTAATGGGCGGGGTTTCTCATAAGGAGACGCTCGTATCCACACGCGAGCGGTGAGTAACGAACAAGCGGCTCGACACATTCATCCGTCGCCTCGTTCTCAATACCAGACACTTTCTACCGAATACCGACTCGTGTTGTGTTCACGACGGTCCGGTTATAGAGTGATTTCGGGGTGTTTTCGTGCAGTTCAGCGTCCGGATTACCGCTGAGGCTCGAGACTCTGGATTTACCTCAGAGCGACACAGCGCGAGCGGCGCGTGGATATATCACCTCACGAGCACGGAATCGCATTCGCGTGACTCGCAGGCCCGCGGTCGTCTTTTCCGAGCATCAGACGGATGGCTCGGAACCGCGAGGCGGTTGACTCCATGAATCTGTCCATCAGCTGCACGACCGGAACCCGCTTGGATCTCCCGGTTCCCGTGGAGGAGACGGTGGACGGACTGAAGAGGAGACTGTCCCAGAAACTGCGAGTCCCCAAAGACCGACTGATGCTCCTCCTCAGAGACACGTGAGTCCAGAACCCAAACGCGCGATTCCGTCCTAATTCAGAGCTTCAGTAATATGCTGTTTTAAAAGCGGTTATGACGTCATCGACGTTTTGAAACAGACGAATAATTCTGCACGTCTCCAGAGTTAAAGGAGCAGTTCACCCTCGCCCACTTGTCATTTCAAACCTGTGATATTTTGAGGAATGTCGTAATGGAGTAGCAAGGGTTACAAACGAAGTGAACTAACCCTGTTAATAACATTCTTCAAAATATCTTCCTTTGTGTTCTGCGGAAGAAAGAGAGTCACACAGGTTTAAATAACACAAGGGTGTTTAAAGGATGACAGGATTTTCATTTTTAAGGTGAACTGCTCCTTTAAATATATGTTAAATAAGGCTGTGTGTTCATTCATCAGTGACACAAACACACATCTGAACAATTTCACAGTTTGCACCAAATGTGTAAAGAACATTCAAGCCTGGTTTCCCAGACAGGGTTGAATATAATAATACTAATAATATATTTATTTTTATATAGCTCCTTTAAAACAGCTTCTCATGGCACTTCACATACGACCAGAAAACTAAATACACATGAAATGAACAAAGTAAAAGTAAAACACTAAAACAATCAGAAAAACGCCCCCACCCCCCAAAAATAACTTGCACTGAAAAATCTTAAAATGTATAAATATATTTGTTTTGTCTCAAGATGCATGAATTGTTCTGTGTGTTCGTTTTTATTTAAACTAAGGCCTAGTTCAGATTCAAGCCAATCCCTGTCCACGAAACCGCCGCATGCCCGTAAGAAGCAGGTGAACTAACCCAATCTACTGTTCTGAAGTGAAGAGATGCATGATGGGAGATTGTTGTGTTCTGTCTACAGGAGGTTGAGCTCTGGAAAACTGCAGGATTTTGGCGTCGGGGACGGAAGCAGATTGACACTCGTTCCTGCTGTTGAAGCCGGTCTGATGGTGTGTAACACGGTTTAATAAATGACACGCTTTCGTTTCTGCTCAACTTGTCGTTTCAAAACCCGATGAAATCAAAATAGGCTGTTTACAAAGTTCATGTATTAGATAAAGGAACGAGCGCTTCAGCGTGTCCTGCTTCTACTTCCTGTTTCAGTAGAGCAAAGGGATCAACACGCTTTCATTGTTTTATTGCTGATGAGTCTTTGTGTGTCTGTGACAGTGTTGTTGTTGTGTTTACAGTCTCAGTCGTGGCGGCCGGAGCAGTCAGTCCTGCAGGCGTTAGAGAGTCTAACAGATGTGCAGGTAGAACACTCCCTCACTTCCTGCTCGCCCGACACACACTCATTCACTGGAAGTCACACAATATTATTGTAATGAGTTTGCATTTCCTACAAATGTAACTTGAGAAATACACACACGCACTCTCTCACACACACACACACAGGCGCACGCATATACGCATGCACAGGTGCACACACACTCGTGCGCGTACACACACACACACACACACACATGACGTGTGATATCACAACAGCAATAAGACTGTTGCACACAGTGTGAGAAACTTCTGCTGTCCTTCTATTTCTGCAGATCACTCAGTGTGTTACTCATCTGATGACTTTAGGCTCATTATGTGTGTGTGTGTGTGTGTGTGTGTGTGTAGCGTTTGTGAAACCACATGTGTATACATGTGTGTGTGTGTGTGTGCTCTTTGTCGTGTTGTCTCAGGTCTGTGCGTCATCTTGGTATTGCTGAGCCGTGTGAAGTCATTTCAGTCTGTGTGTGTTTGTGGTTGGACTGGAGCTGATAAGAAAAGATTTCCTAGAACTGGTGTAGGACTGAGAGGTTTCTCTCTCACAAACCTAAACATTTCACCTCCGCATCACAAAGAGGATTGTGTTTGTGTAAGAGAATATAAAGTCATGTGGGCACTTGGTTTTGTGTAGATTGAGTTGTGTTTTTCTCAACCGGCTAGAGAGATGTTGTCATGTACACACACTTATAATATATCACTGTGTGTGATGCAGGTGAGCGTTGTTTCATTCTCACTAACTCATTTGTTTTGTCTGTGTGTTGTGTACTTTTGAACATGTTTAGTGTGTGTGTGTTTGTCAGCATGTTTGGATGATTTATATTAAGGCTTGCAAACGATTGCATCCAGAATAAAAGTTAAGGTTAACATAATGTATGTCTGTGTACTGTGTAATTTGTATTTATAAAAACATACGCAGTTATTTAAGTTTAAAAAAAATGTGTATGTAAACACAGACCTTTATTCTGGATGCGATTGAACACGATCGGTCGTTTGACGCCACTAGTTTATATGTTACATGTCATGTGTTTGGGTGGGTGGTTGTCTGCTTTCAGGAAGTTTGTGGTGAGTTTCTGCACTTTCTCTGTTCTTTCAGGACTGAATCTGCAGTTGTAATTCACCATGACTTTTGTCACAGGTGTATTAGCAGAAGGATTCAGTCAGAAGCCACGACACGTATTCTACCAGACGCTGTATAACTTCTAGCCCTTTGAGGGACTTGTTTTATTCTCTTGATACTTTGAACCTTTTGAGTTTTATTATTAAACACGTCTCTTGCCCTTTACATCGCCATAGAGGCTTACATGCCGCAAAAAAGAATATCAGAGGTGTTGTGTTGAGGTTTGATGTTGCGTGTTGATATTCTTAATGAGATCCACACACACTCATACAGAAGACGGCACTACCTGTACACGTCTAAACCATTTCCTGTGAGAGATTGAGATTTTTGTAAGGTGTTGTGTTGCCGATGTCATCGTTATGTTAATAATGCGGTGCGCTAGCTTTTGTATTGTGTTTTGTGTTGATTTTGGGTTTCTTCAGCAGTGCCTTCATCATCATCATCTATCTCTTGAGAAATACATTCAGCATCATTGGATCAGTTGATGTTTATAGTGTTGTGCGCTCAGATAGAGTCCAAGACCTCGTGGTCAGCAGAGACAGAAAACATGCTCTCCGTCATCACCTCTTGGATGTTTGTGGTTTATGAAGCGTAAGCACTTAAAGGAGGTCAGCTGTGCTGTGGATATTCATGTTCTAGGGCAGACCGGACACTTCAACAGGAAGTGAGGCAGCAATGTGCATCGACTCTGTTAGACCGTAATAGAGGAAGTGTGGTGGTGTCGTGATGGGTCGTGAAGTGTCAGTCACGTGACAGCCGTTAGTTGGGATTTCTTCTTTCATTCATGTGTTTGTGTTTGAGTGAAGTGCTCAATCGTGACTCGCTTGTTCCCGAGAGGGAGCCTGAGAGAGACTGAGACAGACAGACAGACACGTACATGCAGACAGACAGAGAGCCTGAGGTGTCGCTGTGAGCGTTTCATACATCATGACCACGTCATTCCCATCATCACATGAACTCAAGAGTTACATGAACACAGATGGTTCTCATCACTCTTATAATCTCTATATTTACTTTCTTCACTTCTGTATTTTCTCTTTTTGAGTACAACAGACATGACTTGAGTTTTCAGAGGCAGATAACCATTTGTTCAACCGGATATATTGTAAGAGTTCCTATGAAACATCTCTGTCAGACTGACTTCACGACCCACCGCTACTGATTTGTTGCTCCAGCCCTGAATGTTTTAGATTTACAGATGTGCTGAGCGTGAGCAATGAATGTGTGAGTGTCCCAGAATCATCTGCTGCGTGCTCAGACTGTTACGCAGAGGTCACAAACCCACCACAGTTCTGTCACGTAACCTTCACGCTCTGGATTCTCCACGTGCTGCATTTCTCACCGTCACCCTTACGTGGTGCCGCCCGTTCAGTGCACGAGAGATTGTGAGACAGCTCGAACATTCCTCATTCATGGAGGAGGAGGATTTGATTTCTTTGATTTTGTTGGTTCTTGGTCTCATTATTCATTTCATTTCCATTACAGGAATAGTTGGCTCAGTTTCTTCAGCTTAACACAAGCAAATCTTTTAATGGAGACAATGTGACTAAATTTGGATGGAGCATGATAACATAATCCAACCAATCAGCGCGCAGTAGACGCTATATAAAGCCAACCCTCACCTTCCTTCCACAAACATACCCAAATGTTTGCAATTCAGTTGATCAACTCCTGTAATAGATTTGTAAACAGCACACTGTTTTGTTTGTTTTGTTTTAAATCGTCGTGTCTTTGAGAAACACTGACTGTGTCATTAACTCGTTCTCTCTTGTGTCCAGGTCAGTGATTTCCTGTCGGGCCGCTCGCCTCTGACCCTCGCCCTGCGTGTGAGTGATCACATGATGTTTGTGCAGCTGCAGCTGGCCGCTCACCAGACGGTACCGTCCGTCTCCAGAGTTCCTACAGGCACCAGTCGGACACCTGCAGGGATTGGCAGCCACGAATACCCCCAACATTTACCCTGCGGGGGCTCCAGCTCTCCACAGCGGGACCCTTCTTCACCTCCTTGCAGCCCCGTCCCACACACTCACCACAACCACAGTGTTCAGAGCCCCTCCTCTGCCACGCCCAGCCTTCAGGTGAGAAGAAGTGATCGGCTGTCATGCGTCATGTCCTGCTGTATGTTCATCTGACAGATGGTGTGATTGTGTGTTATAGGCCGAGGACGGTGTTCACAGCCCCACACAGCCGCACAAACCAGGTGCTTTCATCGAGAGCCTCGTAAACCACGCACCTGGAGTTTTCTCAGGAACATTCTCAGGTACAACTTTCACCTCTGGATCTGTGTGTTTATTTTTTTAGTTAACCTTTATTTTTCCAGGAAGGTCCCATTTAAGATTATAAACTGCAATTATTTATGCAGCTGTATAAATAATTGTATCGTCGGCATAAAAATGTAACTGCAGATTTTATTCCCTTTCCTTATTCATTTATAACAATAGAAATAGAAGGGGTGCCAGTAGCGAACCTTACGGTACACCCTTCTTGACTGTTAACTCGGATGAAATGTAATTTTGAAACTAACTCAATTTATGTCATCATTACCCTCTGACCTACAGGTACTTTACATTCCAGCTGTCAGGACAGTTGCGGTCATCCTCGCCGGGACATCACCACCATCCTTCAAATCTTGAATGACCTGCTGAGTGCCACGCGTCATTACAGGGGCACACCCCCGACCCTGGCACACCTCCGCTGCCGGACACCCTTCCCTCCGACCACACCTTGCTCACCTTCATATACCTCAGAGACACAACAGAGCGACCTGCAACCACAACCCTCAGGTGAGGCGTCACAAACTCGGTCTCTCCGTTACACTGAATTCATGTGTGAGGTCTGAACACGGGCTGCATGTATTATTTAGTTTGATTTGGTTAAACTCAGGCGCAGTTGGGGCCACCAGGAGCCCTGCTCTACTGACCCGTGTCTGTGTGCGTGTGTGTGAGCGTGTGTGAGCAGTGGAAAACATGCTGATGAGAGTGATGAATGAGTCATGAGGTGTACAGTGTGGTAGCATCAGACTTCTGATCTCATTAAAACTGTGGACAAACAGGTCGTGTGTGTTTTACTGCTTGGGGTTTCTGCTGATTTGACTGAAATGTCAGTAGTTCTGTCAGAGCAAGATTTAGGGGCTTGTAAATATAATCCGGACATGTTTCTGCTTAACGTTTGCTGCTTATACCATGGTCTTTTTGAAAACTGGATTCTGATTGGCTGGAAGCTGTGCATTAAAACCCTTTAACGCACTTGTAGCTCCAGTAAGCTTGAAATTTAACTGGCAAAATCACTGTAATTTTCACCTGTCTGATATCAAATTTCACTGTAAACATCAATAAAAGCTTTAACTTAGCAAATGATCATGATATAAGTGGGATAACCCACAGCTAGCCGTGGTTACAGGATTTTAATCCACTTCACAGGGGCAACCACCCGACGCGGGCCTCCACGCTGTGCATTAAAACCCTTTAACGCACGGCTAGCTGTGGATTATCACTTACTTGTTAAACTGTGAAGTGTTCGTTTGAAGAGTTTGGTTCCAAAACGCTATAAATCCATTTTGATGAATTTGAGTAAAACTTGTGTTTTCTTTACAAAGAAAGTGGCAAGATGAAAACCACTATTTTCTGTTTCAAAGTTTCACATTGCATCTTAGGTTTCTAGTTACATAAAGCATTCAAATCCAGATTTTGATTTTAAAAGATTTATTACTAAAAACTGATAATTTTTTCCTAAAATGCAATAAATCCATTGAATCAATATAAAAGTTTTTTTTTTTTTTATTGAAACTGTTGAAAAATGCATAACAAAGTGACTTGATCCACATATGACAGCCTCTGAACTCAATACAATACTAATCTTACATACAGACACCGGACTAAAAATACATTCACTCATCGCTCCTAAAATGAGTTCAACGGGTCATCTTTTTAATGCTACAAATGAGTGCCTCGTCTTCTTAATCTCCTCACGTAAATGATTAGATTACGACGGTTTACATTTCTTCCCCACCGCAGAAACCAGCACAGTTTCATCAATGCCGTCCAAATGATTCATTTTATGTTTATTTGTTGAACAAAAAGAGATCACGGAAACTAGGATGCCAAGAGCTGCCATTACTGTGTACAGTGTGTGTGCTGTGATTGGTTGAGCGGATATATCCCATTCTGCAGAGAAGCTAGAATGGCATATATTGCGGTTTGGAAAAAAGGGAGAAAACATGACCGAAGAACACGGCGGATATCACATTTTGTGTGGAAAAAAATTCGGAAGCTCTTTTTTTAAATAGCATTTATCGTGTTTTGGAACCAAACTCTTCACTTGAACATGAGTATTATTTCAGGTGTATATTTTACTCCTAACCGCTGGTGTCATATGTTTCAGGCGAATGTTTGCGGCAGACAGAAAATAAAGCCACACGTTGTAAAGTCGAGCAGCTTCAGCTGTTACTACGGCAACGACGCCTCCGACGTAGGGCGAGGAGAGACCCACGAGGGCCGTACCGGTGGCCGGCGGACCGCAAGGCCACACGTCGTCATAGCAACAGCAGCCTGTCCAGCGACAGCTCACTGGACGTGGACATGGAGGAGGCCGTCTGGAAACCTGATGTCCAGCCGGACATCAACGCCGAGTATGTCGTGGCCTGAGCCAAGGGCAGTCACTGACAGTGGACGGTTGATGTCAGGTGTTAATGGGCATTGACAATCTGACCCTCGGCTGTTACTGAACACAGAATGTAGCATTATCACATCGGCTTCATTTCAGCATTACATGTTTTTGATACAGTCAGATAAAAGATACTCATGACGTCACTTGCTATTGACACCAGATTTGTTTGAAACATTTTGAGTTAAACGCACTTTATAATCTCCACTGTGTTTTATTTCTGAAGATTATCCTTGATTTCTTTCCATATGAGCTGAGCGGTGTGTGCACGCACGCGCTTGAAATAAAAACGCATTTATTGAGACTATCAAGTCTTGTTGTAGCGAGACAGAAGCCCAGCAGACGTCTCATTGCCTCTCTTTTGTTTTGATTAATGGGGCGTTTACACAAACTAAAAATAACAGTTTTTGTTGTGTTTTGGCCGGTCATTTACACGACGGACACTGACTGAGCATGTACATCATGTGTTTCTGTTGAGCTCCAGTAAAAGTGTGGACACTTCTGTCTGAACTCAAATCTCTCTCGCTCGCTCTAGACATGACATGACACACACTGACATACATGCTTCACTACATAGTGAATGTCTTCTAGTTCACTAGCTGTGAAAAGTGACTGTAGTTCTGATCATTACTGCTGAATCACAAAACTGGACTGAATCAACACCTGCTGGTTCCTTCTTTTGGAGATGAGAGGTTAGATGTTGTCCCCTGTTGTGTTTGTCTGGTTTTCTCACGAATATAGCTTATAAGATGTTTGAGAATTCATGTTGAGTTTATTTTTAAGAGGGTAACATTGATCACATGGTCAGTTGTGATGTCATTTCCTGCCACTGATGAGGTGTTTCCTGTAAGGGGCTGGTTTAAGACTCATGTAGCACATTGATTCAGCTCTATGGACTCGTTTATAAAACTGTGACACACGCCGAGCTTTGTGTTTCCGTGTCCTCCACATGTTGTGTCAAAATAAGCAAGTAATGTTTGTTTTTCGTGAGCAATAATTTGTGTCTTTTCAGGTAATAAATAAGAGGGAATGAAGCGTCTGTGGTGTTTGAGAGTTTTTGTCCACAAACATTTCTTTACAACTATAGTTTTACCCACAAACTGAGTCACTGAGTCAGGTGATTTTTCTTATATTTACACACACACACACACATGATCTGATGATCAGCCTTTAAAACAAATACTACAAATAAACAATATTATATGAGCTGTGTGCGGCTCTTTTAATTCATAAAAATAAATAAAAAAATAACTACAAAGGTTGTTCTAATTAACTGACCAAAGTATACAAATGTGAGATATTTTTAAGTTAAAATCATCCTTTCGATGTCACACAGTATTTATCTCAATAACATCAGAAGTAGCTGATGTAAATTATAGAAAAAATAAGAGTTATCCCTTACTTTACTTTCTCAAGGGAAAATAAATGAAATTACAGTAACTCATAACTTAGCAACTAGTGCAGGTATATACACAAAACACTGTGCATGTATATACACTTTGCTTTCCTGTAGCTCAGTGGTTAGAGCATCTCAGGGGATTTCACAAACCTATGTATAAATGTAAAGGTTAATGCAATGTTTGTCGCATTGTAAAAAAGCGTCTGTCAAATGCATAAATGTAAATGTTTCAGTGTTTATAAATAGAAAATGAATATGCACAGTACGCAGACACATATAACATAAACACAAACTTTTATTCTGGATGCAGTTCATCAGGATTAATGGTTTGACAGCCCTTTCATGTTTTGCACACAGCGTGCTTCACACTCTCAGCATTCACAATGCGTGAAAAAACGTCAGTTTTCTATAAATGTGTTTGTTTTAGAGATGATGGGATGGATCCTTCCACCACAAGCTATTGTGTTCTTTACAGACGGTTTCAGCTGCAACGCCATAAACAAACATCATGTGACCTAAACTTACTATCTAACGTGTAGAATAGAAATGTTCTTGTTCAGAGTAATGTCTGATCATTGACACTGTTTAGTGATGTCTTTACATCTGACGTCTGTAAACTCAGATCACGTCCCTCTCACAGATGAGCCGACAGGCCGGACGCCGCGCTCTTGCTCAACTTCCTGTGCTGATGGAGACACATTATTGAGGAAGAGGAAGTGGGCAAGAATCAGGAAGTAGAATCGTTTCCTGTCTGCCAGGGTGCCGGCGTCAGCACGTGAGGGATTTTCTCAAGCGTCTGCTATGTTGCCGTGAGTCTCGTCGTGTTGAATGGATGTAAGGTCAGGGTTTGTGTTGGGTCATGTGACCGTCTCTGATGTTTGGCTGTGAGTGAGGACATTCATGACATCAGCACTGTCTAGACAGACTGACAGAAATAAAGTGATGAAGATGTGCAAACATAGTTTGATGAGCTCCGTCTGATTTGATGAGTTTTATTATCTGGAGGCTCCCCCCCTCTGCTATTCATCACATTTAAAAGAGATCTCGGGGACGTCATGTGACCCTCTGACCTCAGACTCATTGACCCAGGCATGCAGCCGATGAAAGGTGAAATGTTCAAATAACAAGACAGACAAATAAACAAACTTGATTGTTGAACATTTTTGCAAGCTGAGGAAACGTGTGTGTTGATGTGAGCATCACTTGAGGTTGCCTAGCAACTGAAACAGGCTTTTTAAAGCAGGTGGAGAGTAATTGTGACCGCGCACTCGTTCGGCTCTTTGTGCCGGAATCTATTTGAAAAGCTTTTGTCTTTATTTTTAGCTGTTGTTTTGATGTGACTGTGCTTCTCTCTGTATTCTATATTCACAATCTAACACAACGCTGCATCACGCAACAACATTACATCCAATCAGAAGGCATGACATGTGTGTGGAAGTATTCTAACATCATCACTAATGTACAGGACCTCATCTCACGTATAACAAAACAAATCATCAAATAAAGAAATGATGGATATAGATTTGAGTGTAAATGATGTGATTTTCATGTTCTATCTGTGTGTGTGTGTGTGTTCACTGAGATCAAACCCCACACTTTTAAACACACATGCACACGCACACACACACACAGTTATGCGCACGCACGCGCACGCACGCACACACACGCACACACACACACACAGTTATGCACACACATGCACACACACGGACACACACACACACACACACACACACACACAATAGCCACAAACAGTCACAGGAAGAGTCCCAGGTGTGTGAGACAAAGCCTTTCACAGCTGCTGCTTTTCACAGTTTAGAGTAAATATTTACATTGACTTCAAATCTAAACTGAAGGTTTATTTTGAGAATGGAAAAATAAAATAAATAAATAGGAAGATACACCCTTTTAAAGTTAAAAGGTGTCCCAAGAGATATTGAAATGCTGCACTAACAAACACTGCTATGGATTTATGCTTTATTGAATCTTTATTTATTCTACGTAAAGCATACTTCACAGAATGAATTTTTTACACCCTAACGACAAATGAAGCTTCTTGAAGATCTCCGGCAGTCCGCTGTCCTCTGAATGACCCTTGACCTCATCTTGACGGTGACATTTAAATGCATTCAAACGGCATCAATATGATTGACTCCCTGACCTTTGACCCATGACCTTTCTCAATCAATGACACCTGGGCTGTGCTCAGCCCCGACAAAATGTTGCAAATTGTTTTTTAACAGAAAAAGTTGGTGTCATTAAACACCCTGTTGTGATGACGCAAGAGTTGAACTACGGCAGCTGAGATGGCCATTCTATGTGTTCTTTTAGAAGAATATTCAGAGCCTGATGAAATGTTGAAAACTGCAAAATAAATCCCTTCTAATATATTCAATTGTTGTGTATACCGAGCTGCAGCGGACACATTTAACAACTTTACATGGACCCATCGTGTGAGCTGTCTCTTTAAGACCGTGTGGGTTATATGCATGTTGCTGCTGATTGGGCAGATGTTCTTGACACGCCCACCACACAAGAGAAAACGTCTCTCACAGCCTGTCACACCGCTGCAAACCGTTTCCAGGAAACATGTCGTTCAACCCGGAAACTGTAGCGAAACGTTGTGCACCGGTTTGAGCTGGAACATGCCCCTGGACTCTGAACATGCTGATGTCTCATGAGCAGATGAATAGAAAAGACCCTTAATCATGTCTGTCTGATTCTGAAATGATGACACACACTTACAATCTTACACTGTAAACAGGTTTTGATGAGAATCATTTGTTGCATTTATTTATTACTCGGCTCATTTGAATGCTTGACTCTGATTGGCTAGTCGTGACATTCCAAGGGTTGTTATTTTCAAACAACCACTCCAAACTAATAACATCCTGTAACACTGATGCGGTAAATCATTTTCAGAGGAGCAGTTTAATCTTACACAAACATGTATTATAAATGTCTTTTAATAACATATATGACATTATATTTAAAAATCAATAAACCAATTTGCCTGTTTGTGACGTTTCTTACTTTAAAACCGAAACTAAACTGCTTTTCCTCACTGACGCTCGGCATTCAGTAAAAATGAGATAATCAAATATTTCAAATTCACATTTTATATCAAGTTTCTTTCTCATGTGGCAAGTAGTCGTGTAATAAGCGGGATAATGTACAAGCAGCCGTCTGTTATGACCAAATAAAGCCCTTCAGTGTGACACAAGACCCTCAGCTTCACCTGATCACACTGTGGGTGATTATTCTGCCATAACAACCGGCTGTCTGTACATTATCTCTTACTTAAAGCTTTTCTGGGTACTCAAAGCGCTTTACATGGAGGGAAGGAAACTCCTCAACCACCACCAATGTTCAGCATCCACCTGGACCATCAGACGGCAGCCATTTGAAAGAAAGAACTCTGTTGTTGTCCTGTCCTCACCTTTTTGGTTTGGATTTGGATGGAATAGAAAGAATAAAATAAACTGAACATGATGTTTTCTTTAAAATCAATGCACTCTGTTGGTCTCTAACAGCTAATATCACCCACACACAGGTAATGAAGAGGTCTGGGTACACTGAGCCTGGTGTTGTGGGTAAAAATAGCTCATGATGGGATTTCATGCACCTTTCTGAAATCATTATGTAAAAGCAGGACATTATGATTCATTATGTGGATCTGATTCACTCATCTGACACATAAAGGCGTGTTAGAGCAACACATGTGTCACGTGTGTGAGGGCTTCACAGATCCATGAGCCAATGAGCTTCAGTTTACTGAAAGTTTATGTTCAAGTGAAGATAAGACAAGATAAACATAAACCCCTCTCTCTCTCTCTCTCTCTCTCTCTCTCTCACTCTCTCACTCTCTCTCTCTCTCTCTCTCTCACTCTCTCTCTCACTCTCTCTCTCTCACTCTCTCTCTCACTCACTCTCTCTCTCACTCTCTCTCTCTCTCTCTCTCTCACTCTCTCTCTCTCACTCTCTCTCTCACTCACTCTCTCTCTCTCTCTCTGTCTCTCTGTCTCACTCTCACTCTCACTCTCACTCTCTCTCTCACTCTCTCTCTCACTCTCTCTCTCTCTCTCTGTCTCTCTCTCACTCTCTCTCTCTCACTCTCTCAAGATTCAAGATTCAAGATTCAAGATTCAAAGGAGCTTTATTGGCATGATAAAAAAAAATTTACATTGCCAAAGCACAAGATTAAATATAAACATGCACAAATACAGATTAAGATAAAAAATAAGATAGGAATAAAATTAAAAGTCTATAAGTAAAAATATATATATAAACATCTCAATATAAACAGAAAAAGAGTTTTAATTAAAGTTCTCAATGAGGGTGATAGTGTCAGTTTGTGTGTGTTGTTCTGTCAGTGTTGTTTTGTGTTGTGCTGCTTGTTCTTTGCTCGTGGCAGGACTTGACATATCTTGAGCAGGTTTGAGCTTCTTGAGTTTTCTCCCAGTATGTATGAGATCTTGTCCTTTTGTTGAAACTGGTCAAAGTCTTTGTGTAAGTTTGTAAACTGGGGGAAGAATGTTTCTCTGATGTGTGTGTAGTTGGGACAGGAGAGGAGAAAGTGCAGCTCTGTTTCCACTTGATTGTGTGTGCAGTGTGGACACAGTCGCTCTTCTCTCGGTGTCCATGTGTGTCTGTGTCTGCCCGTCTCTACAGTGAGCTGCTGATCACTGAGTCTATACATGCTCAACACTTTTCTTAGTTTAGGATCTGATACGCTTGTGAGGTATTCTGACACTTTATATTCTCTCTTTAGTGACAGATAGCATTCCAGTTTACTTTGCTGAGCTGTTGCTTCTGTCCAGTGTTTGAGATATTTCTCTTTTTGTCTTTTGATCATTTGGTTTAGTCTGGCTGGGGTTTGGGGTTGTCTTGGGCATGTTTGGGGTTGTAGAGTTAGTTGTGAGATCAGTTGGATGAAGGGGTTTCTCTCTGGGCTCAGCTCTTGATGTCTTAAGGCTTTGTGATGGAGTGTGTCTGTGTCGCTGTTCTTAAGGTGCGTGTAGAATTTTAAAGCTCTTTTTTGTATTTTAATGATTAGAGGATACAGTCCTAATTCTGCTCTGCAGGCGTTGTTTGGAGTTTTTCTCTGTACCCGTAGAATGTTTTTACACATTTCTGTTTGCAGAATCTCTATTGGGTGTTTGTCCCATCTGCTGAACTCTTGGTTGGCGAGAGGACCCCAAACCTCACTTCCATACAGCGCCATCGGTTCTATAATTGACTGTATTATTTTCAGCCAGATTACGGTTGGGATGTCAATTTTGATATTCTTTTTGATTGCGTAAAAGGCTCTTCGTGCCTTGTCTCTCAGGTCATTTACAGCCTTGTTTAAGTTTCCAGTGTTACTTATGTTTATACCAAGATATGTGTAGTTCTTGGTGTGTTCTAGGGGCACGTTGTTTAGTTTGAAACGGTTATGTTGGTTTTGGCTACTGGGCTTTTTTTGGAATATCATGACTCGAGTCTTTTTAAGGTTAACCGATAGGGCCCAGGTTTGGCAGAAAGTGTGCAGGGTGTCCAGATGTTGCTGTAGACCCTCTTTTGTGGGTGACAGCAGCACCAGATCGTCTGCAAACAGGAGGCATTTCACTTCGGTGTCTTGTAAGGTCGGACCAGGTGCTGGTGACTGTTCTAGAGCTCCAGCTAGTTCATTCATGTAAATGTTAAATAGTGTAGGACTTAGACTACAGCCCTGTCTCACTCCACGACTCTGAGAGAGAAAGTCTGTGTGCTTGTTGCCAATTTTAACTGCAAATGTGTTATTGGTGTACATTGATTTGATGATGTCGTAGGTTTTTCCTCCGATGCCACATTGAATCAACTGAAGAAAAAGTCCCTCATGCCAGATTGAGTCAAAAGCTTTTTTGAAGTCAACAAAGCATGAGTAGAGCTTTCTTTTCTTTTGGTTTGTTTCTTTGTCAATTAAGGTACGAAGAGTGTATATATGATCTCTCTCTCACTCTCTCTCTCTCTTTGTCTCTCTCTCTCTGTCTCTCAGTCTCTCTCTCTCTCTCTCTCTCTCTCTCTCTCTCTCACTCTCTCTCTCACTCTCTCTCTCTCTTTGTCTCTCTCTCTCTGTCTCTCAGTCTCTCTCTCTCTCTCTCTCACTCTCTCTCTCTGTCTCTCTGTGTGCGTGTCACATTTTCATTCCTCTGAGGTTTCACCTGTTTGACTGGTTGAACACTACAGTTTAAAAACAGCATGTGTCTTATCTAACACACACATGCACGCACAAACACAAAGACACACACACACACACAAATCATTTGAGTTTTAATGATGCGTTAGAGAGAAGATTTGACTTCACCTCAATCAAATGAAACAAAGATAAAGTCACACAAGGTCCAGAAGGTCAACTCTTTCCACAGTTTATTTCTCAAGGGTCTCATGCAGTGTGTATCTGTTCATCCTGTCCTCCATTCAGCGGTTGCTATGGTTACAGAGGTGCGCAGCATCACACAACGTTCAACTTCCCGTCCGTGTAAACACAAACGAAATGCTAAAGACATAAAATGAGAGAATTGTCCTTCCATATGTATTCTGTGTCTGATACGTCATGTGTTGTCATGAAACATTTACTCGTGAAACTAGAGACTTGACACAGCACAACTTACACATGAAGATACATGAGTGAAGTACACGCATGACTGTCTTTGAAATCATAATCTTAGTAAGATTAAATCTCTTCATATATGTACACATAACACATCGACACAAAACACTGCAGCGTGTGCTGAATGTACATCTTCATTCTCATTACAGTCACAAAGTGAGTTCTGTGAAAACACTGACACCTTGTGGACATACGTGATAAAACACGAGAGGCGATTTCAACACAAAAGATCAAGTTTCTGTTGTGAAATAATAAACCTCAGAACCCACCGAGGTCAAAGGTTAAACTCATAAATGTATGATGTCTGTACTGATGCAGATGTTTTCATGTCAATAAAAAGCAGTGCTCGGTTTCTCATGTGATTTCGTCTTTTGTTCTCTGCTGCTCTCTACAGGTCACACAGAGGGAAATGTTATATGTTAATTGTTATTTTGGCAAATCTGAAGATATTTTAGGACATTTGTATCTATGTGTGTGTGGGTGGGGGGATGTGTCTGCCATTTTTCTTCGTTATGTAAAGCCTTTATTTTGTTCATTCATATGAAACATAAGTCAAATGTATATCTTTGTATTTTCAATGACTTTCTCGTTGGCCACAAAAAGCCCCTAAACACTCACATCACTCGGACGGGATTCGTTGACATACAAGTATGGCAGGATTTTGTTGCTTTGATGTCATTCGCCGATCGGTGTCGAAGCCCCGCCCCCCGTCGCTGTGTCTTTATAAGCATCGTGGCGTCGTTTCTGTGCGTCTCTAGAGTCTTGAACGCGTTTGGAGGCACAACGCTCATCCAAACCACCGCCGCATCCATAACTGCGACATCACAGGTAAACTCTTTCACGATTATATTCCATGAATTACACGACGCGTGTGGATTTAACTCGATTGAGCGGCAGTTTTAGTCACGCGCTCTTTGTAATGGTCTTCATTATGTTCATTACGTGCTATCTAAAATGGCGACGCCGCACGAGCTCAACATCCTGAAATCCTCCATATTATTCCGTGTAAGAGATTTTGATCGACGAATTGATCGCAGGCTTTTCTTTTTACGCTTCAGATCTGACACCATCATACACGTTTGATATTGTTTGTCGGTTTTTGCGACCGTTCGCGTGTTTAAACGCTTCTTTTGTTTGACCTACTTTCGCTCGACTCGAGGTGTCCGCGCGTGCTCTCCCACATGTTTAATTTCATGCACGTGAACGGCGAAATACATCGACACAAAAGAGAGATAACGTCACCAAAACATACCAGCACTGCTTATTTATTAATTTCATCATTTTCGCACGCTGTTTGTGTGTGTGTGTATATGTGAAGTGAATGTTCCCAAGCGATGAATATCAAAGCAAAACCGTGTTTTAAAGTTTGTGCGGTTATTTCCTGTATGTTGTGTAGATCGGACACGATGTCTGACGAAGGGAAACTATTTATCGGTGGATTGAGTTTCGATACCACCGAACAGTCGCTAGAGGACGCCTTCTCCAAATATGGAGTGATCACCAACGGTGAGTTCCGGCGCAGTCGGCCATCACGCGCGCGCTCTGCAGCAGAGCGGCTCCTGATTGGTTGTTGTGTGTGATTCCGCATAATGAGCCTCTTTGTCTTTCTCTTTGTAGTACACGTGGCCCGAAACCGAGAGACCAACAAATCCAGAGGGTTCGGCTTCGTGACCTTTGAGAATCCAGATGACGCTAAAGATGCTCTGGAGGGAATGAACGGAAAGGTTTGTTTCAAATATTCTATTCCCTGTCATCCAATCAGAATCGAGGACCGGAGGTGTGTCCGTAGTAGCTCTAAGCGTTCTTCTTCTCTGTGCAGTCTGTAGACGGGCGCACCATCCGTGTGGATGAGGCTGGAAAGGGCGGAGGTGGCCGATCGGGCGGAGGATCTTACAGAGGTGGTGGAGGAGGAGGAGGAGGAGGAGGAGGAAGAGGCGGCGGAGGAGGATACTTCAGAGGAGGACGAGGGAGAGGAGGTTAGAAACGCACCTTTATCTCATGAGGTTTGACTGTTTATTTGTGTCTAGTTAGGCTGCATTCACACGCTTGTCGTCTTCTGCAGGTGGTGGTTCATACGGTGGTGGTGACCGTGGTTACGGGGGCGGCGACCGCAGTTATGGAAGCGACCGGAGCTATGGCAGCGGGGGAGGATATAAGAGTGGCGGCAGCAGCGGAGGAGGAGGGGGTGGCGGTTACAGCAGAGACCGGTGAGTTTGTGTGCAAATTGTGAGGTTCAGTTTGATTTATTTTGGCACATCACAGAGGTCACATGATCATCTGTCTGGAGCTGAATTGGACCACAAGAGCGTCTTCATTGGACTATCTGTCCTACTTTGCATCTATTTGCAAATTGTGTAAGTGTTTTTATTGTGCGTTGCAAGTGTGTAAGTGTTTTTATTGTGTGTTGCAGGAGTTCAAGTTATGGTGATCGGGGTGGATCGTACAGAGACAGTTATGAATGAGTTCTGGTATGTATTCAATCTTCTCTATACGTGCATGTAGCCTTCCTGTTCACTGTAGACCAGCGACACAGGTTTTTCTAGAACTGCCAGATGAATGTGTTAAGATGACTCCGCCCCTTTTTCATGATGCTGTTGCACAGTCATAAAGCTTAGTGCAGTTCTGGGAGTGGGTGGGGTTTCGGTTAGGGGGTCAAAGCGCTCCTGTTTTAATGACAATCGGCCCACTCAGAGTCTTTGATTCGCTGACGTGAAAGACCAGAAGCCATGTTGCACGGTCTGTTTGACCTCCGGCCTTTCTGAACTCTCCCTCAATCTTTCATTTCTAGTTTGGGTTTGATGTAGACGCTTAGCAGAGGTCATGACTGTGTAAACGTGTTGCGATGATTGCGTGTCCTCATGTGTCACCATTCCTCCTCAGCTGCACGCGAGTAAAACCCAAGACCCTGTCACGCCGCCGGCTGCGTGTTTCTAAAAGGCACCACCATCTGTTCTTGGATCTGTCTTGTGTTTCTCTTGTGTTCATGTGTTTGAGGGAAAGCGTCTCTCTCTCTATTGGCTGTGAATGAGTTTTAAACCTGATGATGCTTTTTTCCTCTCAGTCCCGTTTTTTTGTTTAGTTTTTTTTGCTCTGAGCTGAAATCTCCTGGAAGTTGTTTTTGTTTTTTAATAGTTTTAAAGGGATACACGTGTTACACTCAGTGGAGTCACTGTGATTTCTGTAGATAAAGGACTCATTTTCATAGAAGCAAGGTGATGAATTCTCAAGTGTCCAAAAAGTGAATTCTTTTCAGACTGGTGACGGCTGCTGGAGCGTCTGGAGCACTGGTGCTGTTGGGTTTCTCGGCCCGAGGTATCTCTCCTCTCTCTGCTCCACGGCTGCATTTTAATTTCAATGTTCTAATGATGGACTCTTGACAAATATATTCCTCATTTGCTTCAAAAACCAACAGATTGTAAATCGTTCACTCTTAAACTGGGGGAAAACTTGTGCTCCTGTCTTCTTTGTATCAAAATTTGACTCATTCTTTTCTTTTGTTTTATTTTGGCTTCATGGAGCCCTATTAAACGAAACCATTTGTTCAAATGCTCTGAATTCTGTGGTGCCTTTCAAACAATCTGTAGATCATGATGGAGTCTAAAGTAGGGCTGCAACAACTAGTGGATGGTAATCAAAAATCTAAATTGTCATTAACAAATTTCATTATCGATTAGTTTGTCCCTTGTGAGCTGCGCAGTTATCAAATACGCCGTCTTTCTAAAATTGTTTTAAATAGCCGTTTGTTAGACTCGTTAAAGGGGGAGGTGTTCCAGATGACAAAAATTAAAGGTTTTCTTAGTAAAACCCAATTAATGGTGTTTCTATTTTGCTAGTTACATAAAAGGCTAAGGTCCTTAATTTGGGGGTTCAATTAGGGTAGATGTGAGAAGTAACGGCATATTTATAATTAATACATTTTCTGGATACTTTCTACTGCAATTCGCTACATGTGAAAGACAAACCTTTTCACGGCACAAAACTCTTCGGACTCCCTCAGTGACACGCCTGAATCGACTCGCCAACCTACTTTTCCCATATCTGATTGTTATATCTGCAAAATATCTGATTACCTGAAAAATAATTGTATATGTTACTAGGCGGTATGGGAATAATTGTAAGTTGCAGCCCTAGTCCAAAGTGCGTTCGGGTGCTATAGTCTCATTTCATCCTAATATGAAAAAGTGCATAAAAGTTGAATTTATGACAGGAGCAAAGACGACGGTGAAAAGTAATCTGCGTCGTTTTATTGTAGAAGTACAGCTAATAAAAATGGAGGTGAAATGAAAGTCTGATGTGCCAAACGTTGGTTTCTTTCTAAACTGAAATGAAGCGGTGCCGATTTTATTTTCAGTCGTCTTTGCTCGGCTAAGAGTGCTAATAATTCTGACCAAGACGTCTAAAGTCTAATGTTCATCATCAAAGTACGCAGAATGAGCTGTCATGTACGAAAGAAAGTCACACTGAATCTAACCCAACACTTGACCATCAGCATCGCTCAAACAGCCGATGCTCAATAGCACAAGAGATGAGAACCTAACGTAACGCTTCCTTGAATCCAAGCACTGTGGTTCTCCTCAAACGAACACGTCCTGGGATCATGTGACGTGTGTCATCTGCTCAAGTGATGCTTCCTGTTGCTTCTCTCTCTCTCTGGGCTCATGTTCATGTACGGAGAGACAATAGTCCTGTGTCCGTGAGGTAATCTTCATTTGTTCTCCTGTTCATTTCTTCAAACTGTTACTGAATTACACGTTTGCTCGCTGGCCTCAGATGATATTGTTGTACAGTCAGATCTGCACCTGCGCCCGAGTCTCCGCCTCAGACACTTAAACTCCCTGTTCAGATTTGAAGTCCATGTGATGTGAATCAGTCTAGAATCACCTTCCAAATTAAGATCCTGCTCACCAGTCGCTCTCTGCCGTTTGCTATTCATGAATGCAGTCTACTAAACAACTCTTACCATAACTACTGCCGCTGCGTTCTGTGTGTTCTGTGATTCATGACGTCGTATGTTTTCTCATTTTAATCGTGTTCCTTTGATTCGTTTAGGTAAAGTTCTTATGGAATGCTGAGACGGGAACGTCAAAGCATCTTCAGTGATGTTCGGCCTCACAAGTCAAGTCTGAGGTTTGTGTTTGTAGTTTTCTACAGATGTTCTTTCGGTGTGTGTGAAGAATTCTTGACCATTTGATTGTTTTTATGGGTTTCAGATTCTCAGAAGATCTCTCACACAGAACGTGCTGATGGAGAAAAACTAACCTAGCGAGCGTCGACTAAACGTTGCCTTGGCGTTAACGTGATGTGGAACAACAGAGTCTGAAAACATGTTGGTTTAAAGAAGACTGTGGAGAATAGAATGAAATCAGCAGTCATGCTTCTGTTATATGTGGATTTATTCACTTCACATTTAAGTCTGTTTAACTGAACACAGGTGACTCAAGTGATGTGTTTTTGAAGAACAATCGTCATGTTCATAATATTGAATAAAACACTATTGACTTGTCTCCACTCGTTGTCTTCTCAGAATGAACTCAAATGTTTGTGTGTGAAACAATAAGTCACAGTTGAACGAGACAATCTGTCCCATGAAACTTGGGCAGGTTCAGCTTGTATTTCTTCTGGATGTCGTAGGGCAAAAAGCGTCCGGCCAGAAAGTGACGTCCAGAGAAAGCGTAAGTGCATGTTTTTGGTGTCATGAGCGAGACGAGAAGAGACGGATTGATTTTGTCCACACGGTTCTCACATTCCCAACCTGCAGACACAGACGCTCTATTAGACTTCAAATCATTTGATGATGTTCTGTGAAACTGATCTCGCCCAGATGACACTGCTGTAAGTTGTCTGCTAAAGATCTCAGATAGAGCTGTTGAACATCCATTCTACATCTTCTAGAGGTCTGATTACATTTATTCATTTGGCAGACGCTTTTATCCAAAGCGACTTACAAGTAGGGTGCAGTGGGCAGCTATGAAGTGACCTTCTGGCTACGAGTCCAACTCTCTAACCACTAGACCACAACTGACAGATGTCTCAGAGATGTAGAGCAGATATATTTCAGATGAAAACGCAGAAGTAAAATGGATGTCTGCCAGATGTACGTGTGCTGTCAGGAAGTAGCCCAGCTAACAATTTTTGGTTACCAGAAAGTTTTTTTTAGATTTGGTTTTTGATTATCTTTAAGGAAATAAAACATCATTTTCAGGTTCCCATAGAGTTCTAGGAACCAAAAGCTAACTTTAGGGGAATGTAACCTAACGTTATAGAAACCATGAAACTAACGTTTTATTTCCGTAAAGGTTAACAAAAAACAAACATTAAAAAATCATTCTGGGAACCAGAAACTAACGTTAAGGGAACATAGAAGTTAAACCTAAAATACTTTCTCGGGTCCGTTTGGCCTCACAACAGGTCAGTAATGAATGCATCCATACTGTGTGTTTATACATCACGTGTCTCATCTAAATAAAATGAGTCAAATACATCATCCCACACAATATGGAGGAAGAAATGTTATGATGTATGATATGATGTAGCCTAATGTACATCGTTCTAATAAAACCACACCTTGTGTAGGCCTAACTCAACATCAGACATTTTAGATATTGGACTGAAATATTGTGTTAAAGTCATTGGTTATTTTAAGCAGGTTTTTAATTGACATTTAAGTATCATCAGGCTAACAATATTCTTGTCTCAACACAAAAGTATAGGGGCTTATATCTCTTTAGATATAAGCCCCAAGTTTCAGTCCTTACTTTATGGTCTTTAGATTTAGATGTGTCAAATCAATCGAAAATCACGAAAATTTAAGTTTACTCTCAAATCTCTTAATTTTTTAAATAAAAAATGTAAATAAATAAATCGCTAAACTAACATGTTAGGGAGTGAGGTAAAACGAAATGACCGTTAATTATTAAATGACGGGAGCGCGCGGCAGAGCGGAGAATGCACGTGCTCGAACATACAGTAACAAAAAACACAGTAAAGAAATACATATGAATATATATTGTATTTTCATTAAGACTAACTAGTCTTCTATTTTCCGCCATTAAACGGCGCATCCATTCATTTTATTTGGTCATCATAACATGTGTGAATGTGATCTTATCATTTCTGTATTGCACATGTCACTGACGTACCAGTTTTGACAATTTTTACCATTAAAAAACTGAACTTTGTGTTTGCAATCCGATTCGCTAAATGAACTTCACTCGTTTAAATCTCCATCAGTGAATCATGATACACGTATTAAAAGAGCTCTAGTTCAGCTGTCAGTTAAGTGTGCTTTGTTAACATGTGTTAAACATGTTTAGTGTGTGTATGTGTGGTAACCTGAGGGAATGTCGAGGCTGACGATGGGAACTGTGACGGCCGGCAGCGCGTGCAGAACGCTCTCGAGCGTCTCGCTGACGTCATCCGGTTCTGTTTCAGAGCCCAGAACAGCGTCCACAACCAGATTAAAGGCGTCATTAACCAACTGCACCTTTAACGACAACCAGGACACGAAACATGTCAAGCTCGTGTTTTCTCTTAGTTTTTAACTACTAAACTACAAAACAGCGTTTAAAACTACACATAAGGTCATCCTATTGTGTAGCCTACTTTACAGAACTATACTTTAAATGACAGAAAGGTCATATGTGTATCGTTTTGATTGAGATAGAGGCACCTTAAGGTACAATGATGTAGAAAGAATTAAATTAAAAAACACAACTGGTCAAAAGTTTTAGAAAACTTACTCACTTCACATTTGAGAAAAACAAAAAGCTTGTCAAAACTATAGAATAACACAACTGTGAGGAGTATGTTGAGACAAAAATTAACCAATCTTCAATGTAGTCGTGGTTTGCGTAATATTTTCTGTGTATGTTTTTTATACAATGTCAAAGGAGCTCCATCTATTCTGAGCTCTTATTGGCCGCTCTTTTTTCATTCATAAGTCAACGTCATCTACACTCTACAAAATAAATGTGCTTGAGAGGTTCTTCACAGCGATGCCATAGAAGAACCATTTTTTCAGTCAAAGGTTCTTTAAAATACCCTCTCTTATAATCTGAAGAAACAGAAAGGTTCTTTAGATGTTAAAGAGTCTATAACTAGGGATTTTTAAGGTCCAACTTTGGTTCATGGATGTCAACCAACAAGTTTCTGTACATATAAGGTGTTAAAACACTATTATTTTGAATTTTCATACCTTACTTCTTGACTGACTCTCAAATAATTTGTTTTCCGTGATTCATCTGTCTAATCACCTCCTTTTTTCCAGGCCAATAATTTATTCATTCACCTTCATATTAACAAATTGCCGGACTGCTTACTTTCAAACACGGCAACATTACACACTACATGAAATGTCATTTTCATGATCTCATGTTATGTACTCTAATGGAACCAAAAGGTTCTTCTGTGCCATCAAATAACCTCTTCTACTAAAAGTGTATTTCAAAAACATTTTTTATTAAAACACATGAATATAAGTTTATGAGAAGTTTATTTTTTGCGCGGTTCTATTTTTGACAATGAAACTCATTTCAGACCCTTAGGCACACACCTTAAGATGAAAACAGTGAGAAACATCTCAGTCAAGTGTTCTAACACTGTTCTAGTGTGATCCATTTGTATGATGACAAGTTCACTTTAAGAAAACCTACACATATAAATAAATGAATACATATATTACTAAAGCTAACAGTTTACTTTCCAAGTGAACTCTCTTAAAGTAAAAGTGTGCAACATTAGTTTCAGTATGAGTACGCTATAAGAAGACCAACACAAGTTTAAGTGTAGTTACAGTACAAATAAAAGCTAAAGTAGTTGTGCCGTTGTTTTATAGTACTGAGACTTTGATAATAACACAGTGCATAAAATATCCTTAAAAACATTGTTGAAGCTAACTAAAGTATCCTTAATAAAAGAAAGTGTGTTATTTCTTTGTAAGTGATGTGACGTCACCTCTGTGGGCAGATAAGACAGAAAGGGAAGGTCCATCTTCTCACACTGGACTGTGAGGTTCTGTTGTAGAGCGTCTCGCGAGCGTGTGGGGCAGAACACAGTCGGGATATAATCCTGTATAAAGACACATCAGCTCGGTCGCACAAAACACACACCGCATGAGATGAGGAAACGTGTTAGTGACTCACAAACAGATGTAAATATCTGGCGCACACCAGGCCGACGCAGCCGTTGTGACCCGGACCGCAGATCACCAGCACGGTCGCCTGATGTTTCTCCAGAGAAGACAGCGGATAAACCTGCAGGAGCATCACATCACACATCATGACATCGCTTCAGGACTCGTCCTTCTGAATGTGTTTGCAGACCTTTGTGATTGCAACAGCACACGCGTGACCCAACATCTCTGCCAACTGTTCCCATCCAAAGCCATAATCCCTTAGCAACTCCATCTCCATGGTTACCGCCTCCTCTTTACTGCAGATAAATCAATGACTTGAATTCTAAAACCAGTCAAGTGAACTTTATTAAACATCAGCGGTGTGAAATACTCCATCTGTTGTGTGTGAACAGAGCAGATCCATTTGAGCTTCAGCTCATCTGGTTCCGCTCAGCAGTTCCTGATCTCATGTGGGATATCGATCTGACCACAGAATGCTCTGCCCAGGTGTCACGATTAAAACTTCTCCAAAACAAAAGTGTTCAGTGTTTCAGACTGACAGCAGCGTGTCTGCGTTTACAAAAACTTCACGAACATTAAAAATGACTGGAGTGTGTTTGACCTACTTTAGTATGAATTTATTTCCTCCATGAGCGTTTTCACTATTTTACAGTCAATGCATCTTAATATAAATGCTGAACATAAGAATAAATGTGTTGAAAACAACAAAAGAGAAATTACACACAATAAATAATCTCATCATCAGACTGATAATTGAATCTAAAGACAGTTTTCAGCCTCTCCGTCATCATCACATGTGCTTAAAACATTAAATGTCAGGTTGAGTTTCAGGCTTACCTTTACTTTGGACTGACATCAAATCATTATGACCAATTGAGATCTTTTATTTACTCGCTCAAGAACAGATTTTCATTTTGATCTAAAAAATGTTTGTAAATTGCAACTTTAACTTCGAATCAAGTGCAAGAAAATATACAAGAAATATATAGAAGTAGAATAAAGTCCATCAGAAGTGTGGATGTTTACCTGAGATATCGCAGCGCTGCCTCACACTCTCGATTCATCTTCATCGATTCACTTCTGCTTCAGATGTGATGATGACACTAACTCCTCAAACCTAAAGAGCAGGAGCTCTCTGTTCATTGGCCAGACTGGAGTGGGTGGAGCCTGACCACTGACACCAAACTGTTAGTCTCTCACATCTCTAACACATACTACAGAAACATTCTAAAGTTTGACATCCAGTGTTGGGTGAGTTACTGTGAAAAGGTCATTAATAACTAGTTACATATTCAATAGAGTATGACTGTACCAAGCACTGCTACAAGTTGAAGCTAGAGGAGCATTTTACCAATTCTGACCCTCGACGCATGTGGCAGGGCATCCAGGCCATTAGTGACTACAAACCCAACCACTCCATCCCCATAGCCACAGATGCTGCCTTTCTGAACGAGCTTAATGACTTTTATGCACGCTTTGAGAGAGACAATAAGGAACCCGCCACCAGGCTCACACCTTCTACTGACCACCCAATCATCACACTAAACTCCACAGATGTTTACACTGCACTAAGCCGGATAAACGCACGCAAGGCTGCTGGCCCTGATGGCATCCCTGGTCGCGTACTCCGGGGATGTGCGGAGCAGCTCGCTGGGGTCTTCACGGATATCTTCAACCTGTCCCTCGCCCAAGCAGTGGTTCCAGCATGTTTCAAATCCACCTCCATTGTTCCCATTCCAAAACATTCCAGCCCGACATGCCTGAACGACTACCGCCCTGTAGCACTCACACCCATTGTTATGAAGTGCTTCGAGCGGCTGGTCCTGTCACACCTAAAAGACTCTTTACCATCCACACTGGACCCATACCAATTTGCCTACCGTAGCAATAGGAGCACAGATGATGCGGTGTCTATGGCGCTGCACTCTGTGCTCACACATCTGGACAATAAGGACACTTATGCACGCATTCTGTTTGTAGACTTCAGCTCTGCATTCAATACCGTCATCCCTTCCAAGCTAATCATCAAACTTGGAAACCTAGGCATTAACAATTCAACCTGCAACTGGATTATGGATTTCCTGACGAACCGGCCTCAGCTTGTTAGGTTAGGCGACATCTGCTCCACCACCATCACCCTCAACACTGGTGTACCACAGGGCTGCGTGCTGAGCCCCTTTCTCTACTCCCTTTTCACACTCGACTGCAGACCTGTGAATGGATCGAACTCCTTCATCAAGTTCGCAGACGATACAACAGTGATTGGTCTCATCAGCAACAACGATGAGACTGCTTACAGGGAGGAGGTACGGCACCTGGCCACATGGTGCTCAAACAACAACCTGCTCCTTAACACCTCCAAGACAAAGGAGATCATCGTGGACTTCAGGAAGGCGAAAGGAGGCACACACGACCCCATCCACATTAATGGGATGGCTGTTGAACGTGTTTCCAGTTTTAAGTTCCTGGGGACCCATATTTCGGAGGACCTGTCCTGGACCACCAACACCTCATGCCTGGTCAAGAAGGCTCACCAGCGTCTCTTCTTTCTGAGGACACTGAAGAAGAACCAACTGTCTTCAACTATCCTGGTGAACTTCTATCGCTGCACGATAGAGAGCATCCTGACCAACTGTGTCACAGTCTGGTACGGGAACTGTTCTATTGCTGAGCGCAAGGCACTGCAGCGGGTGGTGAAAACAGCCCAGCGCATCACAGGGACTACACTCCCTTCCATTGAGGACATCCAGAGGAAACGCTGTCTGCGTCGAGCTCGCAGCATTCTCAAGGACTCCTCTCACCCCGCTCATAGACTGTTTACTCTCCTGCCTTTCGGTAGGCGCTTCAGGTGCCTCCGGATAAGAACCAGCAGACTAGGAAACAGCTTTTTTCCCCAGAGCTGTTTCATTATTGAACTCTGCTCCCCACTGATTCCACTAACCCTCATAACTTTAACTTTAATGCTGCTACTACATTGTTTACATTGCATAACAGGGCTGCATCCATGACTGAACTGTACACACCAGTACTTCATGTTATCTGCTCTACCGGACTGTTTACACGCACATAGCATCATTTGCACTCTATACTGCTCACTTGCACACCAGGAATATTACACTGAATGCTCATTTGCACTAATAAACTACTTTCATAACTGCATTAACTCATCTACTGCATTGTAACTCATCTATTGCATCTACTGCATAACTAACTGCATCCACTCATCTACTGCACTGTAACCTTAATAACCGCATTAACGCATCTACTGCACTGTAACTTCCATAACTGCACTAACTCATCTAATACACTGTAACTGTATTATCTGCATCTACTCATCTATTCCACTATAACTTCAACAACTGCATTAACTCATGTACTGCACCGTACCTTTAATAACCGCATTAACTCATCTACTGCACTGTAACTTTAATAGCTAATGTCTGTAACTAATGCACACTCAAGTCACTTGCACTATTGTATTGTCTATAGTGTTATCTGTTCATAACCTCCTGTACATTAATGTTCACAGTATATAGCCTTCTGTATATATTGTTCATAGTACATACCGACTGTCATATTTTCATACAACATTTGTATAGTATTTCCCTAAAATTGTATTCTGTATTTATTCACACTGTATATCTGCACTTGCTAATTGCACTTCTGATTAGACCTAAACTACATTTCGTTACACTGTACTTGTATATGTGTAATGACAATAAAGTTGAATCTAATCTAATCTACACATGACTCTCTCCAAAAAGTGTTTAATGACTTATTACTAATTACTCTCTATATCCTACATCAACACTGAGTAGTTCAGTGATTGAAAGACATGAAACAGCTCTTTTATTTCATTCAAAAGTAATCAATAAACTACATAAAGTATTACAATTGTGAGAATTATACATTAAAGCACAGATTTTAGAGTTGAATTTTGATGTCAATTCCACTATAGCACACACAATTATATTACACACAGTTATTAGTTTAATGACATCAGAAGTTAAATTAAATTACAGAAAAATTTGAGTAATCCCTTACTTTACTTTTAAAATGAAAAGTAATTAAATTGCAGTAACTAATTACAGTAATTAGTTACAGCAAATGTAATTAAGTCAAGACTGTTTCTATGGTAACATCACTGTTAACAGAGCGAAACGAGAATGTTTAAACGTTACAGAAAATAAAAGTGTCATTTTTCCACCAAAGCTTCAAAGGTCGGACGTGCTGAAAATGAAACACTTCGTGTTTTTAAAGCTGTTCTAGCGAACGAGGAGAATTTTTTTGTTTATACAGCTAATAAAAAAATGTGTTGATATGTGTTAAACGCACTTTGATTTGTGCTCTTTTGCAGTAAATGTAAATGAAAAGCAACAGGATTAAACAAATGACCGAACATCAAGGTACAGCAGAACAACAGAAGAAAAGACAAAGAACATTAAAGTAAAGAAAGAAGATTTATTATTGAACATTTACAAAGTGAACGGTGTGTTCATCATGTCTCACATCACTCATAACATATGACGCTGAACGCCGGGCATGCTGGGATAGCTGCTGTCCGTCTACACATACCATAGGAAACCGAACTTCTTATGGAGCAACTGCTCTCGTGGTCGAAGGTTATAGAGCTCTTCTGTGAACGGCGTGACCCAGCGATCTGTGTTAAACATGTTCTCACCCACCTACACAAACACACGCATGAGATCTCAGCACACATATGTTACATGTGTTATTAATCATATATATGTATGTATGTATTAGAACTCCATGTTAACAGAACCTTCCAGTCAGGAACGTCCTTCATGATGACAGCTTCCTCCTCAAGGTTCTCACGCAACATCCGTAACGTGCTGGAGAAGAACCACAGACACAAATGTGAAAGCGTACCTCACATACATCTGGAGGCGAGTACGCGGCGAGAGAACGCTCATATGTGTGGAATTCATTCCTTTAAACATGCCATGTTTACGCAGTAAACCATCAGTGTTGATCTGTGCATGCTTTCACCTGCGGTCCTGTTCGGCCTGAAGCAGCGGGAGCATAGCAATCCGAGTCTCTAAATCCTCGATGTGCAGACGTCTGTCACAGGAGGAAGAAATCAGTCTCAGATTCACACATGACATCATCTCAACGTCCTCAACGCTCTCACCTTCTCTCTCGGTTCCATTTAAAAAGCCTCCAGTATCCAAACACCATGATGCCGATTCCAATGCCAAACATACTGTAACCTGAACACAACACAACACACACAACTGCTGTAAACACACACCTTCCCCAAACTGATGTTATGCTTGTGTATGTCTCTCTGTGTTCGTGTTATCGTTTCATATTTGTGTTAAATGTGCTAATACAGAGTTCAACATGCGTTATGTTCATTTATAATATTGTAATATGATGCATCGTGACTCTACAGAAGTATTCCCAGTATTCTCACAACACGATAAGAACATGTGCTTGACTTTAACATTCAACTGACAGACGAAGATTAATACGTATAATTATTGTGTTTGTTTTATCTACAAGGACAACAAATAAACACCGTTAGCTCGTTTGCTGACGTGACGTCAGACGAATCTAACCGATTTAAAGAAACAGATTCTATAAACAGAATCTATACATACATATATATTTTGAAACATAGCTCACAGATTATTTCAAACACATTTAAAGTTTGACTCGATGTTTATTGTGACTGGTGGTGATCAAGGACCGAATGGCGTTTCGGTTGTGCGATACTGAGACGATAAAGAACCCACACGAACTTTCACTCGGTATGTTTTCTGAAGAACGACATTATAACGGCACGTACCGGAAAGACCCCGGCGCGGGAGATTTCTGCGGTAATCGATGCGATCGTATCCTCCCGGCGGAGGCATGTCCTGCTTCACCTTGGACGCCGCCATCTTCCCCACTGACAGACAGACAGAGCGACTGCGGCTCTCGGTGACTCTTCTTCGGCTATGATCGACTCTTCTTCTGTGGTGAGTGAGTGGAGAGCGGCGTGGCACTCTAGCGCCCCCTGCGCTGCACACAACCGTCTAGTAAAGCGTATGGGCTGTTCTATTCTATGATGATAAAAAGATGTTAATAGGAGTCACATTTTAATGCTAAATCTATTAATACTATAAGGTCAATTTTATATACACAAATGGTAAGAAAGAATGCCCAATAATAATAATCGCATGCATCACGTTCTGGACATAATCATGAGACTTTTTGTCCGGGTCTCGCGAGATGTTGATTAAAGCAGTGTAAGTTACACTATTACCTTTTAAGGTTAGGGTACATCTTTATTTATTAGGTTTGGCTTTCACGTGTTCTTCTTTTGTTTTTTTTGGGTACAGCTGCTTTGACACAAATAAAGCGATATAAAAATAAATCTGACTTGACCATATAATTAAATATTGCATATCATTTCGTAGTAAAACGTAAAGTGTTGCACATTTTATTGGTGAAGACTCCAGAGTTTTGCATTTTTTAAAAATAAAAGAAGAAACACCACATTAATGACATGTTTGCACGTGCTAAGTGTGTCCCATCATGTTAGAAACACTACATGCTCTTCACGCCCACTAGACAACCGGAAAGACGTCATGAAAGTAGTCAAGCGCAAAGACCGCAAGTGTGGTATTTGGACGCAGAAATAGATAATAACAAAATTGACATCCCAACCGTAATCTGGCTGAAAATAATACAATCAATTATAGAACCGATGGCGCTGTATGGGAGTGAGGTTTGGGGTCCTCTCGCCAACCAAGAGTTCAGCAGATGGGACAAACACCCAATAGAGATTCTGCAAACAGAAATGTGTAAAAACATTCTACGGGTACAGAGAAAAACTCCAAACAACGCCTGCAGAGCAGAATTAGGACTGTATCCTCTAATCATTAAAATACAAAAAAGAGCTTTAAAATTCTACACGCACCTTAAGAACAGCGACACAGACACACTCCATCACAAAGCCTTAAGACATCAAGAGCTGAGCCCAGAGAGAAACCCCTTCATCCAACTGATCTCACAACTAACTCTACAACCCCAAACATGCCCAAGACAACCCCAAACCCCAGCCAGACTAAACCAAATGATCAAAAGACAAAAAGAGAAATATCTCAAACACTGGACAGAAGCAACAGCTCAGCAAAGTAAACTGGAATGCTATCTGTCGCTAAAGAGAGAATATAAAGTGTCAGAATACCTCACAAGCGTATCAGATCCTAAACTAAGAAAAGTGTTGAGCATGTACAGACTCAGTGATCAGCAGCTCACTGTAGAGACGGGCAGACACAGACACACATGGACACCGAGAG
>CM017899.1:31294284-31314284 GCA_008369825.1 Triplophysa tibetana | reverse complement strand
GCAGTTACAATGCTAGTCAGCAGATTAACTTCTAACAATAGATAGTGAAAAAATATAATAACATTTAAAACTCTTTTAAAAACAGTTAAAACATGAGAAAAAAGCGTAGAACAGTAAAATTGTCCAAGTGGGACACCGGTTTGATACTACGGAGCCGTTGAAGGGACATTGGCGAAAAAAAAAACAGAAGACTTTCTAGTGCGCACGCGAAAGTATCTGGTGAGCACGCGAAAGTGTCTCGTGAGCACGCAAAACTTTTTGCGTGCTCACGAGTTAGTGTGTGCCTGTTATGCATAAAAAGGCCTTTAGATGGCACCAGTTTAAATCAAAATGTAGATCAGTTAGAAATGAATAGGTACGTCTATGCAGTTGGGACGGGATATTTTAAAACGTCTAATGTAAAACATGCACAACGTGTATTAATAAATGAAGGCAGTAACTTTTAAAAGGCTAAATTCATAACACAGCTCAGGGGCCAAATACTATTACTGCTTAGTCTATTATGTATGGGAATAATCCCGGTGGCCTTTTTCATGTCTGTATAATATAAATAAGAGTGATCGTGGTATTCGTTGACGAATCGGTTATTTCAAAAGCTCGTATAGTGTTTGTCCATTGTCCTACAGACCGGCAGGCAGCGTTTAAACAACGCGCTGCAGGGTCGATCCACCTGCGCACATAAAATGACAAGCTTGCATTACAATTTGTTAAATACATGAAGCTTCAATAAGCTTTATATTGACGGTTTAGATTATATTACATGTTATATCGATGCCATTTCTGTGTTGTGCGAATTATATGAAGTTTTAAAACAAATTAAACAGTTTTTAATTTAAATATATATATTGTTAAGCGCAGAGCAAGCAGGCGACTTTTCTTTATTAAGCCCAAACAGCTTGCAAGTACGTTTACAGCCTACTACAAGTCTTATATATCGAAGAACTGCATCATTGAAATCATATTTTTATCATAAAACAAGTACCCGGGCAGGGCTCTCCGTGTAGTGCGAGCTACAGGCACGAAATACATTACGCTTTAGTCTAAATGTGTTTTAATGAAAGATGACCGAGGTTCCGTCAGTGCAGAATACATTAAAGCCACCGTTTGCCCTCACACATATACAATATAAGCATGTATACTTGTTTCATGATCAAAATCTGATTACAGTGATACAGTTCTTCGATATAAAATGGACTTGCACTAGGCTATAAATCATTTAAACGTGCATGGCAATCTGGTTGGCCTTATTTGTTTAAATAATAGAGAAAAGTCGCCTGCTTGCTCTGCATTTAAGAATACATATTTACATTGAAAACTATTTAATTTGTTTTAAAACTTTGTATAATTCGCACTACATGGAAATGGCCTGGATACATCACATATAATCTATATCGTCAATAAAAAAGATTATTGAAGAAGCTTCGTGTATTTAACAAATTGTAATGCAAGCTTGTCATTTTATGTGCGCAGGTGGATCGACCCTGCAGCGCGTTGTTCAAACGCTGCCTGCCGGTCTGTAGGACAATGGACAAACACTATAACGAGTTTATGAAATAACCGATTCGTCAACGAATACCACGATCACTCTTATTTATATTATACAGACATGAAAAAGGCCACCGGGATTATTCCCATACATAATAGACTAAGCAGTAATAGTATTTGGCCCCTAAGCTGTGTTATGAATTTAGCCTTTTAAAAGTTACTGCCTTCATTTATTAATACACGTTGTGCATGTTTTACATTAGACGTTTTAAAATATCCCGTCCCAACTGCATAGACGTACCTATTAATTTCTAATTAATCTACATTTCATTTAAACTGGTGCCATCTAAAGGCCTTTTTATGCATAACAGGCACACACTAACTCGTGAGCACGCAAAAAGTTTTGCGTGCGCACGAGAAAGTCTTCTGTTTTTTTCTTCCACCAATGTCCCTTCAACGGCTCCGTATGATACACTGCATATAGAGATGGTTAAAAACATGTCTGCCGCTTGTAAGCTATGCCCTTATTCCGCACAAAGTCTCTAATGTTTAGTATGGTTCGAGAGTCAAGAACCGGGTGTTCTGCCTTCTTGCAAGCCTCACATTCAGGCAACGTTGCAAGTTTCCCCTTTTTGATGTGCTCTCCAAAGAATTTCATTACGGATTTTATCTCTGAAGGGGCCCATGGTCTTTTTACATAGGTTCTCTTTGTTTTTTGTCTTTCCATCTCTAATATAAATACACAAATACAATGGGTTAATACAAATTGAACATAACAGTAAAATGCAGTTTAAGAAAGTTGTTAATGATTACTTTGCAAATACAAACTTTGAATAAACGCCAGTCATACCTGCATTTTTACTGGATGAACTGGCTCCTCCTGGCTCCCCTCCTGCCTTTTTACCTACACAATGTGTAAAACAATTGTTCAAAATACTTTTTTATTTATTTTCATAATATATTTATCAATTAACAACAATCATGTTTGTTTCCCTCTCAGACTTGAGCTACATAGAGCAAATACATAAAATAAGGTTATTTCTGTCAGGAGCACTGTCTTCAAATATTTAAACAATATGATATAATTAAGGTTAGTTCTGAGCAAACTCTCCGCCCGTTCATGCAGCCTTGCATGGATAGAGCGGGAGCGCAGCACTACTACATGTCCACCCGCTATGGGAACCAGAACAGTTCCTGATGCGTAACAGGATAAAATTAAATGACCCGACAGATACAGGGGGATGTGGTGGAGATTAGAGGTGCTCCGATTGATCGGTCGCCGATCATAATCGGCCGATAATCACGTTGGGAAGTATGATCGGCGGTCTCTAAAAGGCCGATACAGAAAAGCCGATCAGATGATGCAAAATTGGCAAGACATTTATTTTACGCGCTATGAAAATGGCTTCACCGGTCTGGAAATTCTACAAGGTGTGCGAAGTATACAATGAATTATCAATCTGATACGTGTACTATGCGAATTCCACGATGCGGGAAGCACCCAAAACATTTTTCACACCCACCACATCTTTAGACGTTTGAGGGTTATTCACGTTAAGGAGTGCGAGTAGTTTTCAAAGTTAGTCTCGCGCAGAGTCAGCGGGCAGTTCAGCAGCTCGAGCGCCACTCAGCTACAGAGATCGCGTCAACCGAAGATTCATTTTTTCTACCAGTGATAGAAAAATCTGAAGGCAATCTGTCAATTTGACGGACTACAATAAAGGCGATTTGTAATTCCCCTATTTACCATTTCGTGTCATCAGAACGTGATCGTGAATGAACTGAACGTGATTGTGTGTGGAAGGAGGTAGACTATCGCAGAAGGGACGTGTTATCTATTCATGATCTTACTCTCAAATGCCTGCTCAGTTTTACTTAACGCGCATGTGATGAACAGACACTCGAGCTGCATCTGCATCCATCACTCCCCGCATACACACAGGCGCGCTGTGGTGCCGTCTTTACAGAGTTCTTACCTCATAAAATAGCGTCTTTTGGATAAATAATAGCTTTCAGTAAGTGGAAAAATGTCTCTAACTGAGTTTTCTCTGTTCAGTGAAGCAGCACATGTGAACCGGGACAACAAAAGAAGTCTTATGTTTAAATTCTTCGAAATTAAGATTTTTACATCATTTGAAAGCTGAATAATTAAGCTTTATATTGATGTATAAGTTGTCATGATATGATCACATCTGGCGGAGATATACCCGTTTACAACTCTGGAATCTGAGGGTGCAAAATATTGAGAAAATTGGCTTTGAAGTTGTTGATTAAAGTCCCTGTTAATGGCCATCCACTGACAAAAACAAAGTTTTGATATATTTAGCATATTGAATTTACAAAATATCTTCATGGAACAGGATCTTTACTTAATATCCTAATGATTTTTGGCATAAAAGAAAATTCGATCATTTTCACCCATACATTGTATTTTTGACTTAAGACTGGTTTCGTGATCCAGGGTCCCATATGACCAAACCACAGCTTTCTTGTGAGTACAAAACTCCTTTTTCAGGCACCTGTAATTGTTACTGAATGGACATAAGAACAGAGAGATTTGCTTGTAATTAGATTATTATTTTATGTCCGACAACTGAAACATTGAAAATAAATGAAAAGTCTAAGGGTAGCGCAACCTCTCCTAAGCTGTCAGTAACAGAGACATTTTTAAAAGCATCAACCCTAATGCAAGGACAGTAAGAAGCATAAAGAAATATCAGATTATCAGATAAAATAATGTGATAAATTTGCTGTGATCACGGCCACTTTATATTCTGGAAGACAAAGGGTTTCTGGGACTCATGTCACATGCTGCTGTGTTTTATGAAAATATGTGGTAACACTTTCCTTGAAGCATGTATGTTTAATGCATTATAAAAGTAGTTTTCAAGCATTGTAATGCACATTTTAATGCATTGTAATGTCTAATAGATAATTGTTATTACAGTTAATGCATTGTAACACTAAGCAATTCATTGTAACACGACACATTTTAAATTGGTAATAATTATTTTCAACTAAATATAATGCAATACAACACACATTATGAATAATAATAATGCATTTTACCCTTTAATAACTCTTTATAATGCATTATACATAAATGCTTCAAGGAAAGTGTTACCAAATATGTTACTTACTAATATTCATTTGTTAATTCCTGAGACTTTCTCTTCTGGTACTGAGAAAGCTTCAAATTGATCCTATAATCGGTGATCGGTATCGGCCGATACAGCTTTCAGTGATCGAGGATCGGCTCAAAAAATCCTGATCGGAGCACCCCTAGTGGAGATGGGTAAGGCGGTGGATTTTGAGTGAGCACGATTAAGCAGCTGATAAGAAGCAAAGAAAGGCAACTTAAATAGAAACCAGATTGGCAGAAACTGCCTGTGTAAACCGATCTGTAAATCATAGCATATTTTTAAGGTCGGCGGAATTAACTGTTCTAGGCAAAAAAAAAAAATGTCCATCCATGCAGCCTCGCATGGACAGAGCAGGAGTGCAGCAATATCCATGTTCCCCAAAACAAAATTATTGCCACCAAAACAAAATCATTCCCCCAACCAAATTAGCATGTCTAAATGACAGAGATAGTTCTGGCATGAAACTATAGGTGGCGCAGTCTTGAAGTCTAAACCAATCTGACATAATAACTTTACTACACGGTGCAGCTGATAGTTAAACTAGAAGTAAGCTGGAAGGGGAAGCATTCGGCCTGAAACAAATAGCACCGGAGTTACATTAGCAAGTTGTTAACAAACCAAATAGGTTAAATGAGCAGTAAAGATGGCCGTACACCCTGCAACAAATAGCACCGGAGTAACATTAGCCAGTTGTTAATGAGCCGAATATACTAGTAGCAAGGGCTGTACAAGAATATTCTAATATTCATTTGGTGGGTTGGCATTCGATTTTCAATTTTGAGATTTTAATATTCTTTTTTCTAACACACGGCATCCCCCGATACGGTTCTCATTCGTGCTTGAATATGAATCGCCCATGAGTGAACATCATGATCTGTTAATCTGGAAGAGAAGACAAAAATGCTGAAGACCTCGTTGGTGTGTGGGAATACTTTAAATTGGACGATAAAAGGCAGAGTGCCAAATATGCTATTTAAAACTGGCCTACCACAACAGCACATCAAGTTGAAAAAATCACATGAGTTCAGTAGGTAGTACGCCTATAAAAATGCTAGTTTGTGATTTATTATGTGTTCAACTTCATGTGCGTGTTGCGCAGATCTGCTTATATGTTATCAAAACAACACGAGAGCAATTAATGATAGATGCTTTGCACTGTTCGGTCTGCGCAGCGCTGCATGATATCCAACAAACCTAATGTTTGGAGCAGTTTGGGACCCGGTAAGAACACCGGTTGCATGTCACTATGTCACACATATCCAATATTTTTTCTTACAGTGACAGCTAAAGCTCAATGAGGAATTTAAACAGACTAATGCCTGTCATCCGTTTAAATCCAAGTCTCTGGCGCAGTTGGGAATCAAACTGCGTTCTATGCTTGAGCCACAAAGTTTAAACTAACTTCACAACGAAATATAACTAATTTACCATTGAAAACAAAACTAAACTCTTTCATGGCTGCATGAACAGTTAGTACAGTTATTACGTAAATAAAGTGAATCCGAGTGAATAGGGAATACTGATTTTTCTACAATCCCCAGCTAAAATCCCAATTAAATGAAAAAAAATTACGTAAACTTTACCATAACATCTGCCTCATACGATAAAATGGCCCTGCTCAAATGTTAATTTTGATCAGAAGTGAATAAAATCAAATGTCAGAGCAAGTCCGCATATTTATTCAGTGGAGGACGAGTAGGAGTCTTAGGTGAACTATCCCTTTGATAACGCAATATCGCTCAAGTAGGAGTGTGATGTTGTTCTATATCAGTGGCTGGCCTAATAACAGCCATGCTGATATAGAGCACAATCATACTCCTACTCGAGCGATTTTGCATTATTTAAGGGATAGTTCACACAAAAATGAAAATTCTGTCATCATTTGCTCACCCTTAGATTGTTATGAACCTGTATAGATTTCTTTGTTCTGCTGAACACACAGGAAGATATTTGGAAGGATGTCTGATCTCATTCCTCATTGCCCCCCATAGTATTTATTTTCCCTACTATGGCAGTAAATGGGGGATGAGATTGGACATCCTTCCAAATATCTTCCTGTGTGTTCAGCAGAACAATGAAATGCATACAGGTTCAGAACAATCTACGGGTGAGCAAATGATGACAGAAATTTCATTTCAGGGTGAAGTATCCCATTAATGATCCCTCTTCCCCTTGACAAATACCTGCGATCGTAGCAATATACATTTTACCTAAATATTAAATTAAGTAAATACCATCATTTCCAGAGGTAATATGTTGAGGTCTGGTCCCACTGGTGTCTTCATCACTGTCATCCTGATCATCATCCTCATCTGTAAAGTCTTACAAAACAAACATTGGCAGAAATGTCAAAACTGATCCTTTCAGCCCTCAAAATTAAGCCTCAATATTTAATATAAGCTCTATAGATCTATACAGCTCTAAAATATGAAGGGACCACTTCAAATTTGCTTTAAATCAGCATTGTTAGATTGGTTGCCATTTCACAACAGTAAATTCCAACAAAAGTACACCTCAGAAATGAAAATGGCCAAAGACACATTTCAGAAAAATGTGGTATTCACTTCACTTTTTAGTGCTTAATGCTGTTCTGTACACACAGTTCACTAATTTACATGAGTGACAACCACATTGCCTACCGAATTAATTAATTTTCCAAAACTGGATGCAGCGTACATAACCGAACTTAACACCTAGTTGTTAATGACGTATTTAAACGCCCACACCAGAGTTGTGTCTTTGTCTGGATGTGAGGTGCAAGAAAACAACACTCAGAAAAGTCTTTGGTTTCACACATTTGACATGGGGCTAGCCTCTATCAGGACCCCTTCGCTAAAGTGACTGTTTCCAGATTGCTATCTGTATGTACTGTAGAATTGTTGCAGAATTGACAATAAAGCAGACTTTGCAGTTTTTTCCCAAAAAGAAGTTCTCAAAGTCAAAGAAAGAATAGCCCATAATTCACCTTACATTTTTTTAAATTCTTTATAAGAACAAAAAGCTGCACGTCTATCAGTGGTAGTTTAGTTTTAATTTACATACAAAAAGAGTCTTTAGCAAAACAAAAGATACCAACTGGGTTATTTTCTTACAGGTGCGAGACACCAGAACGTGGCTTTGATTACCAGTGTGTTAAATGTAGTTGTCACTCCTGAAAGTTTGCAGTGTTTATGTGGCCAAAGTTACCCAACAGAAAGACCAAGACACATTAAATCAGGGTCAATGATCATTTTACATAGACACACATATATAAACTCGAAAATCTAATTTTGGAATGGTCTCTTATTTTTCATAGAGCTGTACAGCTATGTTACATTTTTTTACCGTACCTTTGATTTCATCAAGAGTTTTTCCTCTCAGTTCTGGCAGCATTCCCTTTTCAAGGGCTAAAAGCAGTTTGGAAATTTTGGCCACCTGAACCGTTGCATCAGGTAGTCTATAATATTCACGATGCACACTGATATCGTGGCCTAAAAAGTCTGCCAGTTGGTCCAGTTCATTGTGTTTTAGATTCAGAATTTGAGATGTTGTAGCCACTTGTTTTCTCAGCTGTGTGGATCGTAGGTACTCTGGATGACTTGCTCCACACTCAGCAGCAAACTTTTTAAGACAGTCATGTCCTCTGTAGAAGCTATTACCTTTTGGTGCTGCAAAAAGGTATTCATTGTCTTGGAGAACACCACATTGTTTCCGTTTTTCAACAAGCAGTTCCAGAGCTTTTGTGATGTCTGGGCTTAGTAAAACAGCAACTTTTCGTCCTCGCTTTCCCTTTAGCTCAACTCTTGTGAAATACTTGCACAGACGCTTCTCATAGGCAGAAAGTCCCAGCTCTTCAAAAGCGTAAGAGTCATCTCTTTGAAGGAAATTTTTTAAGGGCATCTTGGAGACCTCTCCCACACGACGTCTGTTGAAAAGAATGATCCTAGTCAATGTTAGCCTGGCTAGACATGCGTAGTTGTGCTCTGTTGTGTTTTGGCTAAGCTCTTGAAAGGCTGATTCTGCACTTCTCTGTAGATAGTCGTTAAGCTTGTCGATGTCTTGAGTGAGTGGTAATTTGGTGGGCTTGTTGTACTTTAAATCACTGATGGTGCATAAAGCTTTATGAGATATGTATTCAGACCACTTCGTCTTATACAGCTTTTGGAATGCCTTTGCACTGTTGGTCAAGTCTGCGTCTTCAGCAATAAGAGCACGGCAGTGAAGAATCTCGCTAACTTTCAGTAGGGAGTGTCCAATTTTCAAAGCTAGGCTTGGTGTTTGATAAGAATGTGTGTCTTGGTTGAAGCCTGCTGCATCTTTAACTGCGTCTATGACATTCATGAAATTTGCTGGCTTCATTGCATCTTCCAGAGTGAAAGATGGACATTTTTTACGCAATGCAAGTATGAATCTTGCAAGCTCACGAACCTTCTGACGTATGTATTCATGCTTTGTTTTGTTAAACCCATGCCGATTATATAGTGACTGAGCAAACTGAAGAAGCCCAAAATCATTTCTCACCACACGAGCAATTTCATCATCATTCATCTGACTTAGTACCTTCATTAGCCCATCATCAACTTGACCAGAGAAAGCAGATTTAGCCACTGCTGCAATGGTAAGAACTCTGTGTCTGCCCCCAGCAGACTCATCTGACATGGCTGGTTTAGATTGGCATCGCTTCATGTGCCTCCACAGCTCCTGTCGCACAAACATTCCCTTGCAATATAAACAAAATTCATAACTTTTGTGTGCCGATTCTGTCCGAACTGCACGTCGTTTTACTTTTATGGCACCTTTTCCATTTCGAAAAACACGACTGTTGTGATTAAAGTTGCCTCTGTTTCTAAGGACTTCAAGCAGTTGTTTCCTTTTCTTGGATCGGGCAGGTAAACTAAGTGCCTTGGCTATCTCCATATCCTCTTTAGCATGGACCTTGAAGTGTCTTGCTATTTTGGACTGTGGCTCCCCACAAACAAAGCAAAAATTCTGTCCTGGTTTAGTTAGAGTGGTTGTCTGGTCATCTTTTGAGGATTTGTTGAGAAGTTCCGTGTTTTGTGTTTTGTTTGATGTTGTATTGTTTATTGCTGTGCAGTCAATGGAAAGTGAATTTTCATCTGTTGGAGCTGTCATCTTATTTGCAGTAAGCATATCTAGGGGACTACTAACTGCATTTTCCTGATCACTGTCAGTTTCCATATCTGATGCAGAACCGGGAACATATTCATCTCCAGATGACAATTCATCCACTTCACTTTCAGAAAGCATCTGCATCAGCTGATGAAAAAGCACTAAGGGTTAGTGTTATGGCATTGCTTTTAATATTACATGCATAAAATAAGATGTTATATTTTCAGATGTAGTTATGTATGGTGAATGCTTACAGAATCGTGTAGTCTTTTAAAACAGTGTGGGTGCCATACAGTGAGGCAAGCTGAAAAAGTATAAATCATAATTAACTCAATTACTGGGGTAAAGGTTGAACAATAGTTAGCTTCAAATTAAGGGTGTACTTGCACTAGGCAATCTGAACTGTGCCCGAGCATGTTTGACACCCAAAGCCCGGTTCATTTGACTAGTGTGATAGCTCCGTATCGTGCCCGGGCATGGTTCTTTTCACGGTCCCTGGCTCGCTTGGAAGAGGTGGGCCATAGCACAGTGCGATTGGGCTCGGATGTGATACACATGTAGTGTAATAGCAAATGGCATCGGAGCGCAGAACTGAAAGCATGATGCCAATTATGCAACCGTTTAAATTCCTCCCTGAGATTCAGCTGTCACCGTTAAAAACTGATAAACAGCGCACTTACACGTGCAGGCGTGTGACATCGCACCCAAAACTACTCTAGGTTTGTCAAACATAATCAACATTGTGAAATGATAGCTTTCCTGTAGCTCAGTGGTAAGAGCATTGCGTTAACAACGCAGGGTTGTTGGTTCTATCCCAAGGGATTGCAAATACCTATGTAAAATGTATAGGATAAAGCAATGTAAGTCGCTTTGGATAAAAGCATCTGCCAAATGCATTAATGTAAATGTAATGTAAATGTATGAAAATAAAGTACGAGAGGGTTATTTAAATGCAAAATGAGCCGTTTACTATCGTAGGACAATGACATAATTTAAGCAAATCAGTCTGTGCAGCACACGCATGAAGTTAAATACCTCTAATAAGCCACAAACTGATTATTGCGATGGATTCCGTTGTGCTGAAAGGGATCGCTTTGTTAACGTTTGCTTCGAAGCAGTCACATCTTAATGATGAAAGCATGCCCGGGTGTGAATGGTAAAGAGCAATGTGAGTGCAGGCCAGCGGGGGCACAGTTGAGAGCAACTGGGCTAAATGAGAGTACACCCTAAAACTGCTATGAATCAACACCATGATTGTTGTCTGATAATATTACTCATTTTTTTATAATTAGTTACAAAAAGTTCACTTTGATACCTAATATACAAGTAAAGAATCTATTTTAAAGACCATAAACCTCTAAGACATCACTTCATCATATTTTACCAAGTGAATACGGTCTGAGTCATAGATGTTTATCGGTGATGCATAGCACCGGAATGATTTGCTTTAAAATGCAAAGATAACCAATGCACATTTTAAAGAATCTTAAGGATTTTGATAAATACCTTTACATTTGACTCCAACCCATTTGAGAGGGGAGAATGGTCCTTCGCAAGTCACACATTTCTCAAAAGAGGACAGTTGTTTGGTCGTTGTACAATTATGTTTACAAACTGAAAAATAAGCAAACAACAATATTGATTATAGTTTTACCAGATGTAGATTTTCACCAGTTAGTACTAGGAAATATGTTTTCATAGAGCTATAACGCTATTTTAGACTCGTACATTAACAAATATTGATTTCTTACATTATTGAAAAATAAATAAAATGGTTGCTGGCCATAGGCAAGGAAAACAAATACATGATTATGCTATAATGTTATGTTATAATGTAACCTCTATAATTGTTTTGATATTCCAAAGAATCTAAATGAACCTTTTTCTTAACCCTGAAACAAAAGCTGACTCTAATGTGTTGGCCATATAATTTTTCTGGTTAACAATGACACACCCACATGAATAAAATATTGTATATTATTTTATTTCCTTTATTAAATTAAATAGACTTGCAAAAAAATATCACATTTAAGGAGATGTAAAAAGAAAAATGCACTGTAGAGATACTGGTTTATTTATGGAATATACCTGAAGTTAATGATGTCTCCTTTCCCAGGTCATCTTGATCTTGCTGGCTTCGCAGTGCTACTTTGGCACTTTGGCTCTGTTTTTCAGTGGTAGTATCAAGCACAGTCTGCTGCAGAAAAAATGTAATTCTTAATACGTGATACCATAACATATGGCTTTGTTTTTAGACTGTCGCAGAACCACTTCCTTCATTATTACAAATATCATGTCTGATTGATTTTAAACAGGCAAACAAAATCTTTACAATCAAATAAACCTTTCATAAAAATATAGACGTCTAAAAACAGGCATTGTGCTTTTAGAACCATAATGCGGATTGGGGACTTCATACACAAGTCCTGATATACCGAACCATGTCCTTGTACACCATGATGATGTTACACACATATGAGAGACACAGTAATGAATTGGTGTCTATGGGACTACATACACAAGTCCTGATATACCAAACCATGTCCTTGTACACCATGATGATGTTACACACATATGAGAGACACAGTAATGAATTGGTGTCTATGGGACTACATACACAAGTCCTGATATACCGAACCATGTCCTTGTACACCATGATGATGTTACACACATATGAGAGACACAGTAATGAATAGGTGTCTATGGGACTACATACACAAGTCCTGATATACCGAACCATGTCCTTGTACACCATGATGATGTTACACACATATGAGAGACACAGAAATGAATTGGTGTCTATGGGACTACATACACAAGTCCTGATATACCGAACCATGTCCTTGTACACCATGATGATGTTACACACATATGAGAGAAACAGAAATGAATTGGTGTCTATGGGACTACATACACAAGTCCTGATATACCGAACCATGTCCTTGTACACCATGATGATGTTACACACATATGAGAGACACAGAAATGAATTGGTGTCTATGGGACTAGATACACAAGTCCTGATATACCAAACCATGTCCTTGTACACCATGATGGTGTTACACACATATGAGAGACACAGTAATGAATTGGTGTCTATGGGACTAGATACACAAGTCCTGATATACCGAACCATGTCCTTGTACACCATGATGATGTTACACACATATGAGAGACACAGTAATGAATCGGTGTCTATGGGACTAGATACACAATTCCTGATATACCGAACCATGTCCTTGTACACCATGATGATGTTACACACATATGAGAGACACAGTAATGAATTGGTGTCTATGGGACTACATACACAAGTCCTGATATACCGAACCATGTCCTTGTACACCATGATGGTGTTACACACATATGAGAGACACAGAAATGAATTGGTGTCTACGGGACTATATACACAAGTCCTGATATACCGAACCATGTCCTTGTACACCATGATGGTGTTACACACATATGAGAGACACAGAAATGAATTGGTGTCTATGGGACTATATACACAAGTCCTGATATACCAAACCATGTCCTAGTACACCATGATGATGTTACACACATATGAGAGACACAGAAATGAATTGGTGTCTATGGGACTACAGACAGAAGTCCTGATATAGCAAAACGTGATGGCCTTCAGACATAAGTTTGCTGTATGGCCAGTTACAACTATTATTTTATCTTGAACAGTAGATGGAGGAGCAGAAATTATACATTAACAATACTAATAAAGCTGGCCATGAAGTCTAACATACCCACAAACCACCACAGAAAACAACTAAAAAGTATTTGAAGTTCAAAAAAGATTTGTTGCTTACCTTACTGAGTTCATTGTCCATAAAGGCATCTGCTGAAGGCACCTGGCAAGGCTGGTTGTTGGTGGAGTTGACTAAATGGACAAAAAGAGAGGTAACACTTGTGACACATGAATATCAGAAACACTGAGAGAAAGAACAAAGCTTCCAACCCACTCCTACAGCCCTTTGTCTGCCATGCAGTGGTAGATCCAACCACTCACACAACTTTAACTAAACTTGTGTCATACAAGTGTAACTATGATCACAAGATGGTTGTGTCCAACATGAGAAGACAAAATGTGGTATTCATACCTGGCATCTCCATTCCCAGGTCATCTTGATCTTGCTGGCTTCGCAGTGCTACTTTGGCACTTTGGCTCTGTTTTTCAGTGGTAGTATCAAGCACAGTCTGCTGCAGAAAAAATGTAATTCTTAATACGTTATACCATAACATATGGCTTTGTTTTTAGACTGTCGCAGAACCACTTCCTTCATTATTACAAATATCATGTCTGATTGATTTTAAACAGGCAAACAAAATCTTTACAATCAAATAAACATTTCATAAAAATATAGACGTCTAAAAACAGGCATGGTGCTTTTAGAACCATAATGCGGATTGGGGACTTCATGCACAAGTCCTGATATACCGAACCATGTCCTTGTACACCATGATGATGTTACACACATATGAGAGACACAGTAATGAATTGGTGTCTATGGGACTACATACACAAGTCCTGATATACCGAACCATGTCCTTGTACACCATGATGGTGTTACACACATATGAGAGACACAGTAATGAATTGGTGTCTATGGGACTATATACACAAGTCCTGATATACCGAACCATGTCCTTGTACACCATGATGGTGTTACACACATATGAGAGACACAGTAATGAATTGGTGTCTATGGGACTACATACACAAGTCCTGATATACCGAACCATGTCCTTGTACACCATGATGGTGTTACACACATATGAGAGACACAGAAATGAATTGGTGTCTATGGGACTACATACACAAGTCCTGATATAGGAAAACGTGATGGCCTTCAGACATAAGGTTGCTGTATGGCCAGTTACAACTGTTATTTTATCTTGAACAGTAGATGAAGGAGCAGAAATTTTATATAAACAATACTAATAAAGCTGGCCATGAAGTCTAACATACCCACAAACCACCACAGAAAACAACTAAAAAGTATTTGAAGTTCAAAAAAGATTTGTTGCTTACCTTACTGAGTTCAATGTCCATAAAGGCATCTGCTGAAGGCACCTGGCAAGGCTGGTTGTTGGTGGAGTTGACTAAATGGACAAAAAGAGAGGTAACACTTGTGACACATGAATATCAGAAACACTGAGAGAAAGAACAAAGCTTCCAACCCACTCCTACAGCCCTTTGTCTGCCATGCAGTGGTAGATCCAACCACTCACACAACTTTAACTGAACTTGTGTCATACAAGTGTAACTATGATCACAAGATGGTTGTGTCCAACATGAGAAGACAAAATGTGGTATTCATACCTGGCATCTCCATTCCCAGGTCATCTTGATCTTGCTGGCTTCGCAGTGCTACTTTAGCACTTTGGCTCTGTTTTTCAGTGGTAGTATCAAGCACAGTCTGCTGCAGAAAAAATGTAATTCTTAATACGTTATACCATAACATATGGCTTTGTTTTTAGACTGTCGCAGAACCACTTCCTTCATTATTACAAATATCATGTCTGATTGATTTTAAACAGGCAAACAAAATCTTTACAATCAAATAAACATTTCATAAAAATATAGACGTCTAAAAACAGGCATGGTGCTTTTAGAACCATAATGCGGATTGGGGACTTCATGCACAAGTCCTGATATACCGAACCATGTCCTTGTACACCATGATGATGTTACACACATATGAGAGACACAGTAATGAATTGGTGTCTATGGGACTACATACACAAGTCCTGATATACCGAACCATGTCCTTGTACACCATGATGATGTTACACACATATGAGAGACACAGTAATGAATCGGTGTCTATGTGACAACATACACAAGTCCTGATATACCGAACCATGTCCTTGTACACCATGATGATGTTACACACATATGAGAGACACAGTAATGAATCGGTGTCTATGGGACTAGATACACAAGTCCTGATATACCGAACCATGTCCTTGTACACCATGATGGTGTAACACACATATAAGAGACACAGTAATGAATTGGTGTCTATGGGACTACATACACAAGTCCTGATATACCGAACCATGTCCTTGTACACCATGATGGTGTTACACACATATGAGAGACACAGAAATGAATTGGTGTCTATGGGACTATATACACAAGTCCTGATATACCGAACCATGTCCTAGTACACCATGATGATGTTACAAACATATGAGAGAAACAGTAATGAATTGGTGTCTATGGGACTATATACACAAGTCCTGATATACCGAACCATGTCCTTGTACACCATGATGATGTTACACACATATGAGAGACACAGAAATGAATTGGTGTCTATGGGACTACAGACACAAGTCCTGATATAGCAAAACGTGATGGCCTTCAGACATAAGTTTGCTGTATGGCCAGTTACAACTATTATTTTATCTTGAACAGTAGATGGAGGAGCAGAAATTATACATTAACAATACTAATAAAGCTGGCCATGAAGTCTAACATACCCACAAACCACCACAGAAAACAACTAAAAAGCATTTGAAGTTCAAAAAAGATTTGTTGCTTACCTTACTGTGTTCAATGTCCATAAAGGCATCTGCTGAAGGCACCTGGCAAGGCTGGTTGTTGGTGGAGTTGACTAAATGGACAAAAAGAGAGGTAACACTTGTGACACATGAATATCAGAAACACTGAGAGAAAGAACAAAGCTTCCAACCCACTCCTACAGCCCTTTGTCTGCCATGCAGTGGTACAACTTTAACTAATCTTGTGTCATACAAGTGTAACTATGATCACAAGATGGTTGTGTCCAGCATGAGAAGACAAAATGTGGTATTCATACCTGGCATCTCCATTCCCAGGTCATCTTGATCTTGCTGGCTTTGCAGTGCTACTTTGGCACTTTGGCTCTGTTTTTCAGTGGTAGTATCAAGCACAGTCTGCTGCAGAAAAAATGTAATTCTTAATACGTTATACCATAACATATGGCTTTGTTTTTAGACTGTCGCAGAACCACTTCCTTCATTATTACAAATATCATGTCTGATTGATTTTAAACAGGCAAACAAAATCTTTACAATCAAATAAACCTTTCATAAAAATATAGACGTCTAAAAACAGGCATTGTGCTTTTAGAACCATATTGCTGGCATTTCTGAAATGAAGCTCATGTTGAGGCTGCTTTACCAATTAACAAATGAAACAAGTGAACCAGCATCTAAAAATCACTAAAGTAAATTACTAGGGCTTCCTACCTTACAGTGGACTATTTGTTATTTGATTAGAAGACACTCCTTCGCACAAATGTTAAATCAATTGTCCCAGCTTACTTCAAACGTACAGGCGTTAGTCAATTTACATAGCCGTTCACTCTAACATTAGAGTTAACTTGGATAAAGGCGTATTTAAATGTGTTTTTGTCCAAGGGTGGAAGAGTAACATGGTGGTTACAAAAATGAGGAATGAAATCCCTCGTTTGCCAGGTCTGCTAAGCACATGCTAATACCAATTCAAATGAATACTTCTACTGAAATTATCACTAAACTTAAATGAATAGTTCACCCAAAAATAAAAATTCTGTCACCATTTACTCACCATCTTGTCATTTCAAATCTGTTTGATTTTATTTTTCTGCAGAATAAGACTGCAGAAAAATATGATATTGTGAAGAATGTTGGTAAGCTAACAACAGCGGTACCTGCTGACTTCTCAGTGGTTTCAAGTCCATACAATAGAAGTCAATAGGGACCACCGTTGTTAGGTTACCAACCTGCTTTAGAATATCTTCTTTTGTGTTCTGCAGAAAAAAGAAAATCATACAGGTTTGAAATGACAAAAAAGGGAGTAAATGATGACAGATTTTGTATTTTTGGGTGAAGTATGACTTTAATGTGACGAACATTTGCACATTACAGTGATTAAAAAATAATCCCGATTACCTTGGAATGCTCCCTTTTCAAACGCCAAGGAAGGTCAGCTCCTCCGTAGTCATAGGTTATTTCTTGGCCTTCAGGAATATTTTTCATCGCAAACAAACAGAGATGTGGCATGCCATTCACCTCTATTTTCAACATTTTTGCATTAGGTTTTTTATCATCATTTACTAGTCTACCCAGGGAGCCATCATCATGTGAAGCATCAATACTGTAAAAAAACGAATTGTTACATTATTTGACAAGGAGAAATAGGCATTTCAAATAAGATATAAACATTTGACTTACCAATAACCGTTTCCGTTATGTTTGAAATGATATACATATGGATTTGAGACTTCACTGAACTTCCTATTGTTTTCTTCATACAGAGTTCCTCGGTATTGAAGAATGAAGGACCCCTTTGCAATGCATTCTTTGGCAAAAACGCCACGTCCTGTTAAAATGGTTTAAACATGTAAAAAGACCTGAGGTACTTAACCTGAACTGTGTTATAAACAGGAAACACATTTTTTGAAATATATATATATATATATATATACTGTATATATACTTATTAAGGTGTTCTAAGTATTAAATTGTGAGCTTCAAAACTTACCTTTAGTTTCATTGATATATTGAGAAAAAACTGAATTCTTGTCTCTTCCGAAATTAATATGCAGTTCAGCCTCTTGAGCAGGGGTAAGGAACCTGTCTTTTGATTTTATTCTGGTATTCACTGAAATCACAAATTTAAGAGTCAGTTGTGGGGTCAGAATTATTTACATTAGGTTATATTGCATTTATTGTGTGAATATCAATCTGACAGGCTTTGTTGACACATATGTGGCAATGAACCTATTGTTTATCTCAGAGCATAAACATATACAGTATAAACATGTTTATACCACAGTATATTACACTACATTTACTACAGTTGATCAGTTTGATGTACTACTACAGAATACTATATCAAGCTACAATTTACTATTGTGCACTATAATAAAAACAATAGTATACTGAAATATTGTGTCATGTGTTTAGAATAGAACGAACATTACGTTTCCTGTCCCATCGCGTTGATGTTTCAGGTCACAAACGATTCAGTCGAGTCATTCCAACTGAATCACTAACCAAAGTGAATTGAACCGTTTTCATAATCTTTGTAAAGAATCGACTCAAATGCATCGATCAAATGCACAGATTTAGATTCTCACTATGGGACTGCAGAAACATTACTATAAATATCGAGTTACTATATGCCTCAATAACACAACAACTACAAGTGTTAGTGAAATTGTTAAACGCTGCAGAGTAATTTAAAAACTGCGTGTGAGATGATGGAGATATTTGAGGTATCTCTATCCTCGTCCACGTGGTATGACAAGCCCTGTTTTATCATTGTATAAAAACCTTCAAAGTTAGTCTGAAGCATTTTTTTTAGGTTCTAACTTGAGATCTATCAGAGATGCAGCTTTCTAATATGGCCGTATTCGTTTAAAACTGAGGTAAAATCTCGAAATTTCGCGCTTCATACAGAGTAGAAAAGATATATAAAAACACAAATATGACACTAACAAAAACATAATGTAATGTAGAACACCTCCTAACATGTATCGTATGGTTTTATGAGTACAAACTTTAATAAAAGCGTACATGACTTACTTGGAACTTGCAGACGAAGTCTCTTCGCGGGAAATGAATGATTGACATCCCCGAGCAAGTATCATTCGCATTCTGATTGGTCTGTAGTGTTGTCAATCACAATGCCTTCAAATCAAAATAGTATGCAATCGCTGTGCTAACTAAGATTCATGTTATTGTAATATAACCATGTCTAATTAAATACACGTAAACGGTGCAAATGGAGCAGCCCGATCAACATTATTTTAAAACAAACGAACAATAATAACAAAATATAATAATTAAAGTAACGTGCAGAGACATGACTCTAGATTTAAAAGTATTAAGTGAAAGTAATGTATGCAAAGTTTTGATTATTAATATTCAAAATAAACACGTTCAAATGTCCTTTTAGGCTTTTCTCACTAATGGTTGTAAAATTTCCCGGGAAATTGTATTGTATGAAAACCCCACATCCTGGTTTAAGGGGGCAGTTGTAAAATTTGTACAAACGCACTTCATGGTATGTAAGGACAATTTTTTTAATGCAAAAAAAACACAATAAGGGGCTTCATTGGGGGTAAAAAAATCACATAATGGTCTTAGAATTACAAGGACACTGAGATGTCCTTATATACCCAAGTGTCCCTGTAATGCTGGTGAGTAACCTGACATTTTGTCCTTGTAAACCATATATACAAGAACACACACACACACACACACACACCACAC
>CM017899.1:31277512-31294184 GCA_008369825.1 Triplophysa tibetana | reverse complement strand
GATATTTTAAAACGTCTAATGTAAAACATGCACAACGTGTATTAATAAATGAAGCAGTAAACTTTAAAAGGCTAAATTCATAACACAGCTCAGGGCCAAACTATTACTGCTTAGTCTATTATGTATGGGAATAATCCCGGTGGCCTTTTTCATGTCTGTATAATAAATAAGAGTGATCGTGGTATTCGTTGACGAATCGGTTATTTCAAAAGCTCGTATAGTGTTTGTCCATTGTCCTACAGACCGGCAGGCAGCGTTTAAACAACGCGCTGCAGGGTCGATCCACCTGCGCACATAAAAGACAAGCTTGCATTACAATTTGTTAAATACATGAAGCTTCAATAAGCTTTTATTGACGGTTTAGATTATATTACATGTTTATCGATGCCATTTCTGTGTGTGTGCGAATTATATGAAGTTTAAAACAAATTAAACAGTTTTTAATTTAAATATATATATTGTTAAGCGCAGAGCAAGCAGGCGACTTTTCTTTATTAAGCCAAACAGCTTGCAGTACTTTACAGCCTACTACAAGTCTTATATATCGAAGAACTGCATCATTGAAATCATATTTTTAATCATAAAACAAGTACCCGGGCAGGGCTCTCCGTGTAGTGCGAGCTACAGGCACGAAATACATTACGCTTTAGTCTAAATGTTTTTAATGAAAGATGACCGAGGTTCCGTCAGTGCAGAATACATTAAAGCCACCGTTTGCCCTCACACATATACAATATAAGCATGTATACTTGTTTCATGATCAAAATCTGATTACAGTGATACAGTTCTTCGATATAAAATGGACTTGCACTAGGCTATAAATCATTTAAACGTGCATGGCAATCTGGTTGGCCTTATTTGTTTAAATATAGAGAAAAGTCGCCTGCTTGCTCTGCATTTAAGAATACATATTTACATTGAAAACTATTTAATTTGTTTTAAAACTTTGTATAATTCGCACTACATGGAAATGGCCTGGATACATCACATATAATCTATCGTCAATAAAAAAGATTATTGAAGAAGCTTCGTGTATTTAACAAATTGTAATGCAAGCTTGTCATTTTATGTGCGCAGGTGGATCGACCCTGCAGCGCGTTGTTCAAACGCTGCCTGCCGGTCTGTAGGACAATGGACAAACACTATAACGAGTTTATGAAATAACCGATTCGTCAACGAATACCACGATCACTCTTATTTATATTATACAGACATGAAAAAGGCCACCGGGATTATTCCCATACATAATAGACTAAGCAGTAATAGTATTTGGCCCCTAAGCTGTGTTATGAATTTAGCCTTTTAAAAGTTACTGCCTTCATTTATTAATACACGTTGTGCATGTTTTACATTAGACGTTTTAAAATATCCCGTCCCAACTGCATAGACGTACCTATTAATTTCTAATTAATCTACATTTCATTTAAACTGGTGCTATCTAAAGGCCTTTTTATGCATAACAGGCACACACTAACTCGTGAGCACGCAAAAAGTTTTGCGTGCGCACGAGAAAGTCTTCTGTTTTTTTCTTCCACCAATGTCCCTTCAACGGCTCCGTATGATACACTGCATATAGAGATGGTTAAAAACATGTCTGCCGCTTGTAAGCTATGCCCTTATTCCGCACAAAGTCTCTAATGTTTAGTATGGTTCGAGAGTCAAGAACCGGGTGTTCTGCCTTCTTGCAAGCCTCACATTCAGGCAACGTTGCAAGTTTCCCCTTTTTGATGTGCTCTCCAAAGAATTTCATTACGGATTTTATCTCTGAAGGGGCCCATGGTCTTTTTACATAGGTTCTCTTTGTTTTTTGTCTTTCCATCTCTAATATAAATACACAAATACAATGGGTTAATACAAATTGAACATAACAGTAAAATGCAGTTTAAGAAAGTTGTTAATGATTACTTTGCAAATACAAACTTTGAATAAACGCCAGTCATACCTGCATTTTTACTGGATGAACTGGCTCCTCCTGGCTCCCCTCCTGCCTTTTTACCTACACAATGTGTAAAACAATTGTTCAAAATACTTTTTTATTTATTTTCATAATATATTTATCAATTAACAACAATCATGTTTGTTTCCCTCTCAGACTTGAGCTACATAGAGCAAATACATAAAATAAGGTTATTTCTGTCAGGAGCACTGTCTTCAAATATTTAAACAATATGATATAATTAAGGTTAGTTCTGAGCAAACTCTCCGCCCGTTCATGCAGCCTTGCATGGATAGAGCGGGAGCGCAGCACTACTACATGTCCACCCGCTATGGGAACCAGAACAGTTCCTGATGCGTAACAGGATAAAATTAAATGACCCGACAGATACAGGGGGATGTGGTGGAGATTAGAGGTGCTCCGATTGATCGGTCGCCGATCATAATCGGCCGATAATCACGTTGGGAAGTATGATCGGCGGTCTCTAAAAGGCCGATACAGAAAAGCCGATCAGATGATGCAAAATTGGCAAGACATTTATTTTACGCGCTATGAAAATGGCTTCACCGGTCTGGAAATTCTACAAGGTGTGCGAAGTATACAATGAATTATCAATCTGATACGTGTACTATGCGAATTCCACGATGCGGGAAGCACCCAAAACATTTTTCACACCCACCACATCTTTAGACGTTTGAGGGTTATTCACGTTAAGGAGTGCGAGTAGTTTTCAAAGTTAGTCTCGCGCAGAGTCAGCGGGCAGTTCAGCAGCTCGAGCGCCACTCAGCTACAGAGATCGCGTCAACCGAAGATTCATTTTTTCTACCAGTGATAGAAAAATCTGAAGGCAAACTGTCAATTTGACGGACTACAATAAAGGCGATTTGTAATTCCCCTATTTACCATTTCGTGTCATCAGAACGTGATCGTGAATGAACTGAACGTGATTGTGTGTGGAAGGAGGTAGACTATCGCAGAAGGGACGTGTTATCTATTCATGATCTTACTCTCAAATGCCTGCTCAGTTTTACTTAACGCGCATGTGATGAACAGACACTCGAGCTGCATCTGCATCCATCACTCCCCGCATACACACAGGCGCGCTGTGGTGCCGTCTTTACAGAGTTCTTACCTCATAAAATAGCGTCTTTTGGATAAATAATAGCTTTCAGTAAGTGGAAAAATGTCTCTAACTGAGTTTTCTCTGTTCAGTGAAGCAGCACATGTGAACCGGGACAACAAAAGAAGTCTTATGTTTAAATTCTTCGAAATTAAGATTTTTACATCATTTGAAAGCTGAATAATTAAGCTTTATATTGATGTATAAGTTGTCATGATATGATCACATCTGGCGGAGATATACCCGTTTACAACTCTGGAATCTGAGGGTGCAAAATATTGAGAAAATTGGCTTTGAAGTTGTTGATTAAAGTCCCTGTTAATGGCCATCCACTGACAAAAACAAAGTTTTGATATATTTAGCATATTGAATTTACAAAATATCTTCATGGAACAGGATCTTTACTTAATATCCTAATGATTTTTGGCATAAAAGAAAATTCGATCATTTTCACCCATACATTGTATTTTTGACTTAAGACTGGTTTCGTGATCCAGGGTCCCATATGACCAAACCACAGCTTTCTTGTGAGTACAAAACTCCTTTTTCAGGCACCTGTAATTGTTACTGAATGGACATAAGAACAGAGAGATTTGCTTGTAATTAGATTATTATTTTATGTCCGACAACTGAAACATTGAAAATAAATGAAAAGTCTAAGGGTAGCGCAACCTCTCCTAAGCTGTCAGTAACAGAGACATTTTTAAAAGCATCAACCCTAATGCAAGGACAGTAAGAAGCATAAAGAAATATCAGATTATCAGATAAAATAATGTGATAAATTTGCTGTGATCACGGCCACTTTATATTCTGGAAGACAAAGGGTTTCTGGGACTCATGTCACATGCTGCTGTGTTTTATGAAAATATGTGGTAACACTTTCCTTGAAGCATGTATGTTTAATGCATTATAAAAGTAGTTTTCAAGCATTGTAATGCACATTTTAATGCATTGTAATGTCTAATAGATAATTGTTATTACAGTTAATGCATTGTAACACTAAGCAATTCATTGTAACACGACACATTTTAAATTGGTAATAATTATTTTCAACTAAATATAATGCAATACAACACACATTATGAATAATAATAATGCATTTTACCCTTTAATAACTCTTTATAATGCATTATACATAAATGCTTCAAGGAAAGTGTTACCAAATATGTTACTTACTAATATTCATTTGTTAATTCCTGAGACTTTCTCTTCTGGTACTGAGAAAGCTTCAAATTGATCCTATAATCGGTGATCGGTATCGGCCGATACAGCTTTCAGTGATCGAGGATCGGCTCAAAAAATCCTGATCGGAGCACCCCTAGTGGAGATGGGTAAGGCGGTGGATTTTGAGTGAGCACGATTAAGCAGCTGATAAGAAGCAAAGAAAGGCAACTTAAATAGAAACCAGATTGGCAGAAACTGCCTGTGTAAACCGATCTGTAAATCATAGCATATTTTTAAGGTCGGCGGAATTAACTGTTCTAGGCAAAAAAAAAAAATGTCCATCCATGCAGCCTCGCATGGACAGAGCAGGAGTGCAGCAATATCCATGTTCCCCAAAACAAAATTATTGCCACCAAAACAAAATCATTCCCCCAACCAATTAGCATGTCTAAATGACAGAGATAGTTCTGGCATGAAACTATAGGTGGCGCAGTCTTGAAGTCTAAACCAATCTGACATAATAACTTTACTACACGGTGCAGCTGATAGTTAAACTAGAAGTAAGCTGGAAGGGGAAGCATTCGGCCTGAAACAAATAGCACCGGAGTTACATTAGCAAGTTGTTAACAAACCAAATAGGTTAAATGAGCAGTAAAGATGGCCGTACACCCTGCAACAAATAGCACCGGAGTAACATTAGCCAGTTGTTAATGAGCCGAATATACTAGTAGCAAGGGCTGTACAAGAATATTCTAATATTCATTTGGTGGGTTGGCATTCGATTTTCAATTTTGAGATTTTAATATTCTTTTTTCTAACACACGGCATCCCCCGATACGGTTCTCATTCGTGCTTGAATATGAATCGCCCATGAGTGAACATCATGATCTGTTAATCTGGAAGAGAAGACAAAAATGCTGAAGACCTCGTTGGTGTGTGGGAATACTTTAAATTGGACGATAAAAGGCAGAGTGCCAAATATGCTATTTAAAACTGGCCTACCACAACAGCACATCAAGTTGAAAAAATCACATGAGTTCAGTAGGTAGTACGCCTATAAAAATGCTAGTTTGTGATTTATTATGTGTTCAACTTCATGTGCGTGTTGCGCAGATCTGCTTATATGTTATCAAAACAACACGAGAGCAATTAATGATAGATGCTTTGCACTGTTCGGTCTGCGCAGCGCTGCATGATATCCAACAAACCTAATGTTTGGAGCAGTTTGGGACCCGGTAAGAACACCGGTTGCATGTCACTATGTCACACATATCCAATATTTTTTCTTACAGTGACAGCTAAAGCTCAATGAGGAATTTAAACAGACTAATGCCTGTCATCCGTTTAAATCCAAGTCTCTGGCGCAGTTGGGAATCAAACTGCGTTCTATGCTTGAGCCACAAAGTTTAAACTAACTTCACAACGAAATATAACTAATTTACCATTGAAAACAAAACTAAACTCTTTCATGGCTGCATGAACAGTTAGTACAGTTATTACGTAAATAAAGTGAATCCGAGTGAATAGGGAATACTGATTTTTCTACAATCCCCAGCTAAATCCCAATTAAATGAAAAAAAATTACGTAAACTTTACCATAACATCTGCCTCATACGATAAAATGGCCCTGCTCAAATGTTAATTTTGATCAGAAGTGAATAAAATCAAATGTCAGAGCAAGTCCGCATATTTATTCAGTGGAGGACGAGTAGGAGTCTTAGGTGAACTATCCCTTTGATAACGCAATATCGCTCAAGTAGGAGTGTGATGTTGTTCTATATCAGTGGCTGGCCTAATAACAGCCATGCTGATATAGAGCACAATCATACTCCTACTCGAGCGATTTTGCATTATTTAAGGGATAGTTCACACAAAAATGAAAATTCTGTCATCATTTGCTCACCCTTAGATTGTTATGAACCTGTATAGATTTCTTTGTTCTGCTGAACACACAGGAAGATATTTGGAAGGATGTCTGATCTCATTCCTCATTGCCCCCCATAGTATTTATTTTCCCTACTATGGCAGTAAATGGGGGATGAGATTGGACATCCTTCCAAATATCTTCCTGTGTGTTCAGCAGAACAATGAAATGCATACAGGTTCAGAACAATCTACGGGTGAGCAAATGATGACAGAAATTTCATTTCAGGGTGAAGTATCCCATTAATGATCCCTCTTCCCCTTGACAAATACCTGCGATCGTAGCAATATACATTTTACCTAAATATTAAATTAAGTAAATACCATCATTTCCAGAGGTAATATGTTGAGGTCTGGTCCCACTGGTGTCTTCATCACTGTCATCCTGATCATCATCCTCATCTGTAAAGTCTTACAAAACAAACATTGGCAGAAATGTCAAAACTGATCCTTTCAGCCCTCAAAATTAAGCCTCAATATTTAATATAAGCTCTATAGATCTATACAGCTCTAAAATATGAAGGGACCACTTCAAATTTGCTTTAAATCAGCATTGTTAGATTGGTTGCCATTTCACAACAGTAAATTCCAACAAAAGTACACCTCAGAAATGAAAATGGCCAAAGACACATTTCAGAAAAATGTGGTATTCACTTCACTTTTTAGTGCTTAATGCTGTTCTGTACACACAGTTCACTAATTTACATGAGTGACAACCACATTGCCTACCGAATTAATTAATTTTCCAAAACTGGATGCAGCGTACATAACCGAACTTAACACCTAGTTGTTAATGACGTATTTAAACGCCCACACCAGAGTTGTGTCTTTGTCTGGATGTGAGGTGCAAGAAAACAACACTCAGAAAAGTCTTTGGTTTCACACATTTGACATGGGGCTAGCCTCTATCAGGACCCCTTCGCTAAAGTGACTGTTTCCAGATTGCTATCTGTATGTACTGTAGAATTGTTGCAGAATTGACAATAAAGCAGACTTTGCAGTTTTTTCCCAAAAAGAAGTTCTCAAAGTCAAAGAAAGAATAGCCCATAATTCACCTTACATTTTTTTAAATTCTTTATAAGAACAAAAAGCTGCACGTCTATCAGTGGTAGTTTAGTTTTAATTTACATACAAAAAGAGTCTTTAGCAAAACAAAAGATACCAACTGGGTTATTTTCTTACAGGTGCGAGACACCAGAACGTGGCTTTGATTACCAGTGTGTTAAATGTAGTTGTCACTCCTGAAAGTTTGCAGTGTTTATGTGGCCAAAGTTACCCAACAGAAAGACCAAGACACATTAAATCAGGGTCAATGATCATTTTACATAGACACACATATATAAACTCGAAAATCTAATTTTGGAATGGTCTCTTATTTTTCATAGAGCTGTACAGCTATGTTACATTTTTTTACCGTACCTTTGATTTCATCAAGAGTTTTTCCTCTCAGTTCTGGCAGCATTCCCTTTTCAAGGGCTAAAAGCAGTTTGGAAATTTTGGCCACCTGAACCGTTGCATCAGGTAGTCTATAATATTCACGATGCACACTGATATCGTGGCCTAAAAAGTCTGCCAGTTGGTCCAGTTCATTGTGTTTTAGATTCAGAATTTGAGATGTTGTAGCCACTTGTTTTCTCAGCTGTGTGGATCGTAGGTACTCTGGATGACTTGCTCCACACTCAGCAGCAAACTTTTTAAGACAGTCATGTCCTCTGTAGAAGCTATTACCTTTTGGTGCTGCAAAAAGGTATTCATTGTCTTGGAGAACACCACATTGTTTCCGTTTTTCAACAAGCAGTTCCAGAGCTTTTGTGATGTCTGGGCTTAGTAAAACAGCAACTTTTCGTCCTCGCTTTCCCTTTAGCTCAACTCTTGTGAAATACTTGCACAGACGCTTCTCATAGGCAGAAAGTCCCAGCTCTTCAAAAGCGTAAGAGTCATCTCTTTGAAGGAAATTTTTTAAGGGCATCTTGGAGACCTCTCCCACACGACGTCTGTTGAAAAGAATGATCCTAGTCAATGTTAGCCTGGCTAGACATGCGTAGTTGTGCTCTGTTGTGTTTTGGCTAAGCTCTTGAAAGGCTGATTCTGCACTTCTCTGTAGATAGTCGTTAAGCTTGTCGATGTCTTGAGTGAGTGGTAATTTGGTGGGCTTGTTGTACTTTAAATCACTGATGGTGCATAAAGCTTTATGAGATATGTATTCAGACCACTTCGTCTTATACAGCTTTTGGAATGCCTTTGCACTGTTGGTCAAGTCTGCGTCTTCAGCAATAAGAGCACGGCAGTGAAGAATCTCGCTAACTTTCAGTAGGGAGTGTCCAATTTTCAAAGCTAGGCTTGGTGTTTGATAAGAATGTGTGTCTTGGTTGAAGCCTGCTGCATCTTTAACTGCGTCTATGACATTCATGAAATTTGCTGGCTTCATTGCATCTTCCAGAGTGAAAGATGGACATTTTTTACGCAATGCAAGTATGAATCTTGCAAGCTCACGAACCTTCTGACGTATGTATTCATGCTTTGTTTTGTTAAACCCATGCCGATTATATAGTGACTGAGCAAACTGAAGAAGCCCAAAATCATTTCTCACCACACGAGCAATTTCATCATCATTCATCTGACTTAGTACCTTCATTAGCCCATCATCAACTTGACCAGAGAAAGCAGATTTAGCCACTGCTGCAATGGTAAGAACTCTGTGTCTGCCCCAGCAGACTCATCTGACATGGCTGGTTTAGATTGGCATCGCTTCATGTGCCTCCACAGCTCCTGTCGCACAAACATTCCCTTGCAATATAAACAAAATTCATAACTTTTGTGTGCCGATTCTGTCCGAACTGCACGTCGTTTTACTTTTATGGCACCTTTTCCATTTCGAAAAACACGACTGTTGTGATTAAAGTTGCCTCTGTTTCTAAGGACTTCAAGCAGTTGTTTCCTTTTCTTGGATCGGGCAGGTAAACTAAGTGCCTTGGCTATCTCCATATCCTCTTTAGCATGGACCTTGAAGTGTCTTGCTATTTTGGACTGTGGCTCCCCACAAACAAAGCAAAAATTCTGTCCTGGTTTAGTTAGAGTGGTTGTCTGGTCATCTTTTGAGGATTTGTTGAGAAGTTCCGTGTTTTGTGTTTTGTTTGATGTTGTATTGTTTATTGCTGTGCAGTCAATGGAAAGTGAATTTTCATCTGTTGGAGCTGTCATCTTATTTGCAGTAAGCATATCTAGGGGACTACTAACTGCATTTTCCTGATCACTGTCAGTTTCCATATCTGATGCAGAACCGGGAACATATTCATCTCCAGATGACAATTCATCCACTTCACTTTCAGAAAGCATCTGCATCAGCTGATGAAAAAGCACTAAGGGTTAGTGTTATGGCATTGCTTTTAATATTACATGCATAAAATAAGATGTTATATTTTCAGATGTAGTTATGTATGGTGAATGCTTACAGAATCGTGTAGTCTTTTAAAACAGTGTGGGTGCCATACAGTGAGGCAAGCTGAAAAAGTATAAATCATAATTAACTCAATTACTGGGGTAAAGGTTGAACAATAGTTAGCTTCAAATTAAGGGTGTACTTGCACTAGGCAATCTGAACTGTGCCCGAGCATGTTTGACACCCAAAGCCCGGTTCATTTGACTAGTGTGATAGCTCCGTATCGTGCCCGGGCATGGTTCTTTTCACGGTCCCTGGCTCGCTTGGAAGAGGTGGGCCATAGCACAGTGCGATTGGGCTCGGATGTGATACACATGTAGTGTAATAGCAAATGGCATCGGAGCGCAGAACTGAAAGCATGATGCCAATTATGCAACCGTTTAAATTCCTCCCTGAGATTCAGCTGTCACCGTTAAAAACTGATAAACAGCGCACTTACACGTGCAGGCGTGTGACATCGCACCCAAAACTACTCTAGGTTTGTCAAACATAATCAACATTGTGAAATGATAGCTTTCCTGTAGCTCAGTGGTAAGAGCATTGCGTTAACAACGCAGGGTTGTTGGTTCTATCCCAAGGGATTGCAAATACCTATGTAAAATGTATAGGATAAAGCAATGTAAGTCGCTTTGGATAAAAGCATCTGCCAAATGCATTAATGTAAATGTAATGTAAATGTATGAAAATAAAGTACGAGAGGGTTATTTAAATGCAAAATGAGCCGTTTACTATCGTAGGACAATGACATAATTTAAGCAAATCAGTCTGTGCAGCACACGCATGAAGTTAAATACCTCTAATAAGCCACAAACTGATTATTGCGATGGATTCCGTTGTGCTGAAAGGGATCGCTTTGTTAACGTTTGCTTCGAAGCAGTCACATCTTAATGATGAAAGCATGCCCGGGTGTGAATGGTAAAGAGCAATGTGAGTGCAGGCCAGCGGGGGCACAGTTGAGAGCAACTGGGCTAAATGAGAGTACACCCTAAAACTGCTATGAATCAACACCATGATTGTTGTCTGATAATATTACTCATTTTTTTATAATTAGTTACAAAAAGTTCACTTTGATACCTAATATACAAGTAAAGAATCTATTTTAAAGACCATAAACCTCTAAGACATCACTTCATCATATTTTACCAAGTGAATACGGTCTGAGTCATAGATGTTTATCGGTGATGCATAGCACCGGAATGATTTGCTTTAAAATGCAAAGATAACCAATGCACATTTTAAAGAATCTTAAGGATTTTGATAAATACCTTTACATTTGACTCCAACCCATTTGAGAGGGGAGAATGGTCCTTCGCAAGTCACACATTTCTCAAAAGAGGACAGTTGTTTGGTCGTTGTACAATTATGTTTACAAACTGAAAAATAAGCAAACAACAATATTGATTATAGTTTTACCAGATGTAGATTTTCACCAGTTAGTACTAGGAAATATGTTTTCATAGAGCTATAACGCTATTTTAGACTCGTACATTAACAAATATTGATTTCTTACATTATTGAAAAATAAATAAAATGGTTGCTGGCCATAGGCAAGGAAAACAAATACATGATTATGCTATAATGTTATGTTATAATGTAACCTCTATAATTGTTTTGATATTCCAAAGAATCTAAATGAACCTTTTTCTTAACCCTGAAACAAAAGCTGACTCTAATGTGTTGGCCATATAATTTTTCTGGTTAACAATGACACACCCACATGAATAAAATATTGTATATTATTTTATTTCCTTTATTAAATTAAATAGACTTGCAAAAAAATATCACATTTAAGGAGATGTAAAAGAAAAATGCACTGTAGAGATACTGGTTTATTTATGGAATATACCTGAAGTTAATGATGTCTCCTTTCCCAGGTCATCTTGATCTTGCTGGCTTCGCAGTGCTACTTTGGCACTTTGGCTCTGTTTTTCAGTGGTAGTATCAAGCACAGTCTGCTGCAGAAAAAATGTAATTCTTAATACGTGATACCATAACATATGGCTTTGTTTTTAGACTGTCGCAGAACCACTTCCTTCATTATTACAAATATCATGTCTGATTGATTTTAAACAGGCAAACAAAATCTTTACAATCAAATAAACCTTTCATAAAAATATAGACGTCTAAAAACAGGCATTGTGCTTTTAGAACCATAATGCGGATTGGGGACTTCATACACAAGTCCTGATATACCGAACCATGTCCTTGTACACCATGATGATGTTACACACATATGAGAGACACAGTAATGAATTGGTGTCTATGGGACTACATACACAAGTCCTGATATACCAAACCATGTCCTTGTACACCATGATGATGTTACACACATATGAGAGACACAGTAATGAATTGGTGTCTATGGGACTACATACACAAGTCCTGATATACCGAACCATGTCCTTGTACACCATGATGATGTTACACACATATGAGAGACACAGTAATGAATAGGTGTCTATGGGACTACATACACAAGTCCTGATATACCGAACCATGTCCTTGTACACCATGATGATGTTACACACATATGAGAGACACAGAAATGAATTGGTGTCTATGGGACTACATACACAAGTCCTGATATACCGAACCATGTCCTTGTACACCATGATGATGTTACACACATATGAGAGAAACAGAAATGAATTGGTGTCTATGGGACTACATACACAAGTCCTGATATACCGAACCATGTCCTTGTACACCATGATGATGTTACACACATATGAGAGACACAGAAATGAATTGGTGTCTATGGGACTAGATACACAAGTCCTGATATACCAAACCATGTCCTTGTACACCATGATGGTGTTACACACATATGAGAGACACAGTAATGAATTGGTGTCTATGGGACTAGATACACAAGTCCTGATATACCGAACCATGTCCTTGTACACCATGATGATGTTACACACATATGAGAGACACAGTAATGAATCGGTGTCTATGGGACTAGATACACAATTCCTGATATACCGAACCATGTCCTTGTACACCATGATGATGTTACACACATATGAGAGACACAGTAATGAATTGGTGTCTATGGGACTACATACACAAGTCCTGATATACCGAACCATGTCCTTGTACACCATGATGGTGTTACACACATATGAGAGACACAGAAATGAATTGGTGTCTACGGGACTATATACACAAGTCCTGATATACCGAACCATGTCCTTGTACACCATGATGGTGTTACACACATATGAGAGACACAGAAATGAATTGGTGTCTATGGGACTATATACACAAGTCCTGATATACCAAACCATGTCCTAGTACACCATGATGATGTTACACACATATGAGAGACACAGAAATGAATTGGTGTCTATGGGACTACAGACAGAAGTCCTGATATAGCAAAACGTGATGGCCTTCAGACATAAGTTTGCTGTATGGCCAGTTACAACTATTATTTTATCTTGAACAGTAGATGGAGGAGCAGAAATTATACATTAACAATACTAATAAAGCTGGCCATGAAGTCTAACATACCCACAAACCACCACAGAAAACAACTAAAAAGTATTTGAAGTTCAAAAAAGATTTGTTGCTTACCTTACTGAGTTCATTGTCCATAAAGGCATCTGCTGAAGGCACCTGGCAAGGCTGGTTGTTGGTGGAGTTGACTAAATGGACAAAAAGAGAGGTAACACTTGTGACACATGAATATCAGAAACACTGAGAGAAAGAACAAAGCTTCCAACCCACTCCTACAGCCCTTTGTCTGCCATGCAGTGGTAGATCCAACCACTCACACAACTTTAACTAAACTTGTGTCATACAAGTGTAACTATGATCACAAGATGGTTGTGTCCAACATGAGAAGACAAAATGTGGTATTCATACCTGGCATCTCCATTCCCAGGTCATCTTGATCTTGCTGGCTTCGCAGTGCTACTTTGGCACTTTGGCTCTGTTTTTCAGTGGTAGTATCAAGCACAGTCTGCTGCAGAAAAAATGTAATTCTTAATACGTTATACCATAACATATGGCTTTGTTTTTAGACTGTCGCAGAACCACTTCCTTCATTATTACAAATATCATGTCTGATTGATTTTAAACAGGCAAACAAAATCTTTACAATCAAATAAACATTTCATAAAAATATAGACGTCTAAAAACAGGCATGGTGCTTTTAGAACCATAATGCGGATTGGGGACTTCATGCACAAGTCCTGATATACCGAACCATGTCCTTGTACACCATGATGATGTTACACACATATGAGAGACACAGTAATGAATTGGTGTCTATGGGACTACATACACAAGTCCTGATATACCGAACCATGTCCTTGTACACCATGATGGTGTTACACACATATGAGAGACACAGTAATGAATTGGTGTCTATGGGACTATATACACAAGTCCTGATATACCGAACCATGTCCTTGTACACCATGATGGTGTTACACACATATGAGAGACACAGTAATGAATTGGTGTCTATGGGACTACATACACAAGTCCTGATATACCGAACCATGTCCTTGTACACCATGATGGTGTTACACACATATGAGAGACACAGAAATGAATTGGTGTCTATGGGACTACATACACAAGTCCTGATATAGGAAAACGTGATGGCCTTCAGACATAAGGTTGCTGTATGGCCAGTTACAACTGTTATTTTATCTTGAACAGTAGATGAAGGAGCAGAAATTTTATATAAACAATACTAATAAAGCTGGCCATGAAGTCTAACATACCCACAAACCACCACAGAAAACAACTAAAAAGTATTTGAAGTTCAAAAAAGATTTGTTGCTTACCTTACTGAGTTCAATGTCCATAAAGGCATCTGCTGAAGGCACCTGGCAAGGCTGGTTGTTGGTGGAGTTGACTAAATGGACAAAAAGAGAGGTAACACTTGTGACACATGAATATCAGAAACACTGAGAGAAAGAACAAAGCTTCCAACCCACTCCTACAGCCCTTTGTCTGCCATGCAGTGGTAGATCCAACCACTCACACAACTTTAACTGAACTTGTGTCATACAAGTGTAACTATGATCACAAGATGGTTGTGTCCAACATGAGAAGACAAAATGTGGTATTCATACCTGGCATCTCCATTCCCAGGTCATCTTGATCTTGCTGGCTTCGCAGTGCTACTTTAGCACTTTGGCTCTGTTTTTCAGTGGTAGTATCAAGCACAGTCTGCTGCAGAAAAAATGTAATTCTTAATACGTTATACCATAACATATGGCTTTGTTTTTAGACTGTCGCAGAACCACTTCCTTCATTATTACAAATATCATGTCTGATTGATTTTAAACAGGCAAACAAAATCTTTACAATCAAATAAACATTTCATAAAAATATAGACGTCTAAAAACAGGCATGGTGCTTTTAGAACCATAATGCGGATTGGGGACTTCATGCACAAGTCCTGATATACCGAACCATGTCCTTGTACACCATGATGATGTTACACACATATGAGAGACACAGTAATGAATTGGTGTCTATGGGACTACATACACAAGTCCTGATATACCGAACCATGTCCTTGTACACCATGATGATGTTACACACATATGAGAGACACAGTAATGAATCGGTGTCTATGTGACAACATACACAAGTCCTGATATACCGAACCATGTCCTTGTACACCATGATGATGTTACACACATATGAGAGACACAGTAATGAATCGGTGTCTATGGGACTAGATACACAAGTCCTGATATACCGAACCATGTCCTTGTACACCATGATGGTGTAACACACATATAAGAGACACAGTAATGAATTGGTGTCTATGGGACTACATACACAAGTCCTGATATACCGAACCATGTCCTTGTACACCATGATGGTGTTACACACATATGAGAGACACAGAAATGAATTGGTGTCTATGGGACTATATACACAAGTCCTGATATACCGAACCATGTCCTAGTACACCATGATGATGTTACAAACATATGAGAGAAACAGTAATGAATTGGTGTCTATGGGACTATATACACAAGTCCTGATATACCGAACCATGTCCTTGTACACCATGATGATGTTACACACATATGAGAGACACAGAAATGAATTGGTGTCTATGGGACTACAGACACAAGTCCTGATATAGCAAAACGTGATGGCCTTCAGACATAAGTTTGCTGTATGGCCAGTTACAACTATTATTTTATCTTGAACAGTAGATGGAGGAGCAGAAATTATACATTAACAATACTAATAAAGCTGGCCATGAAGTCTAACATACCCACAAACCACCACAGAAAACAACTAAAAAGCATTTGAAGTTCAAAAAAGATTTGTTGCTTACCTTACTGTGTTCAATGTCCATAAAGGCATCTGCTGAAGGCACCTGGCAAGGCTGGTTGTTGGTGGAGTTGACTAAATGGACAAAAAGAGAGGTAACACTTGTGACACATGAATATCAGAAACACTGAGAGAAAGAACAAAGCTTCCAACCCACTCCTACAGCCCTTTGTCTGCCATGCAGTGGTACAACTTTAACTAATCTTGTGTCATACAAGTGTAACTATGATCACAAGATGGTTGTGTCCAGCATGAGAAGACAAAATGTGGTATTCATACCTGGCATCTCCATTCCCAGGTCATCTTGATCTTGCTGGCTTTGCAGTGCTACTTTGGCACTTTGGCTCTGTTTTTCAGTGGTAGTATCAAGCACAGTCTGCTGCAGAAAAAATGTAATTCTTAATACGTTATACCATAACATATGGCTTTGTTTTTAGACTGTCGCAGAACCACTTCCTTCATTATTACAAATATCATGTCTGATTGATTTTAAACAGGCAAACAAAATCTTTACAATCAAATAAACCTTTCATAAAAATATAGACGTCTAAAAACAGGCATTGTGCTTTTAGAACCATATTGCTGGCATTTCTGAAATGAAGCTCATGTTGAGGCTGCTTTACCAATTAACAAATGAAACAAGTGAACCAGCATCTAAAAATCACTAAAGTAAATTACTAGGGCTTCCTACCTTACAGTGGACTATTTGTTATTTGATTAGAAGACACTCCTTCGCACAAATGTTAAATCAATTGTCCCAGCTTACTTCAAA
>CM017899.1:31252512-31272512 GCA_008369825.1 Triplophysa tibetana | reverse complement strand
ACACAAAATGTTTATTTGATTCCTCAAGCGCTCTTTGAAAAAACATTTCAGAGGCAGAAGTACAAACTCAATGTGATATAAAAGTTAAACATCTGTTCTGAAGTAATATTAGGAGATTTTTTTCTCGACAGACACACAGATGTTTCACACCGGCCTTTAAGGTATTATACTCAACTCAACTCAACTTTATTTATATAGCGCTTTTTACAATTTTCATTGTTACAAAGCAGCTGTACATGAGACACATTGAATACAAGTAAAACAACTAAAGGCATATACCTGTAAAAACAAGACAAAGGTGAAAACAACAAAGACAGACATACAAATGCTCCACACACACAATATGCAAACATACATACACACACACATTGACTTAGACGCACACACACACAGTGAAAGCACACATTGGCGATAAAGGAGAAAGAACCACAGGTCAAATATTAAACGGACTATAAATTCTTATATGCAATATTAATTATGTCTAATTTCTGAATTCTAAAGCAGCCCCCCCAGCCAGGCAGATAGTGCAAAACAATATGCAAACGGTGGCGAGGAACCCAAAACTCCCATTGAGAAAAAAAAACTCAGGAGAACCCAGGCCCAACCAGGGGATTCCAGTTCCCCTCTGGCAAAAGCTGCTGCCTCTGCACAAGCTCAACAGTGCTTGCAGAACAAGGCTAAATAAAAATAAAAAATTATAGATTTATTTTCTAGGTATTACCAACTGACAGGACGCCTGAGAGCGTAATGTACGTGGAGGTCTGTAATACAATAGAAGTTCATTCAAATACTGCGGCGCTAGACCATGTAGGGCTTTATAGGTAATAAGCAAGATCTTAAAGTTAATGCGATGCTTTATAGGTAACCAGTGCAAGGTTGACAGAACCGGGGTTATATGCTCATACTTTTTTGTACGTGTAAGAACTCGAGCTGCCGCGTTTTGAACAAGTTGCAGTTTTTGTAATAGGCCTGCAGGGCATCCACCTAGAAGTGCATTACAATAATCTAGTCTTGATGTCATGAATGCATGAATTAATGTCTCTGCATCTGACAGTGACAGCATATGACGTAGTTTAGATATATTCTTAAGATGGAAAAATGCAATTTTACAGGTGTTGGCGACATGGCTTTCAAATGACAGAGTACTATTGAATACAACGCCAAGATTCTTAGCTGATGACGAGGATTTTATGGAGCATCCGTCAATCGTTAAGCAGTATTCTTGGTTGTTACGTATAGCGGTTTTCGGTCCAGTAAGTAACACTTCTGTTTTGTCCGAGTTTAGTAGTTAAAAATTGTTACTCATCCACATTTTTTAGTCAACTATGCAATCCTTTGTTCGATGAAACTGCTGGGTTTCATGAGGCTTCGAGGAAATATAAAGTTGAGTATCATCAGCAATAACAGTGAAAGCTAATTCCGTGTCGCTTTATTATATCTCCTAGAGGTAGCATGTATAATGCGAAGAGCAGAGGGCCCAAAACTGAGCCCTGTGGTACACCGTACTGGACTTGTGATTTGCGGGACACCTCATTGTTTATTGCTACAAATTGAAAACTGTCAGATAAATAAGACTTAAACCATTTCAATGCTATTCCGTTATTGCCGACGTAATTTTGGAGTCTATGTAGAAGTATGCTGTGGTCAATGGTGTCAAATGCAGCACAAAGGTCTAGCAGCACCAATAACGAAATACAGCCACGGTCAGACGCTAAAAGCAGATCATTTGTGATCACAACAAAGCAGTCTCTGTACTGTGACATGCACGAAATCCAGACTGGAATTCATCATTAATGTCATTCCTTTGGAGGAAGGAGCATAATTGAGTTGAAACTACTTTTTGCAGAACTTTAGATATAAATGGTAGTTCTTTAGGGTCGAGTTTTTTTTTTTTAAAAGAGGCCTTATAACAGCCACCTTAAATGCTTTAGGCACATGTCCTAATGTCAGAGATGAGTTAATAATACTAAGAAGAGGATCTATAATTTCTGGGAGCATTTCTTTCAGTAGTTTTGTAGGTATAGGGTCTAGCATGCATGTTGTTGATTTAGATGATCTAATGATTTTAGACAGTTCATCGTGATCTACTGTAGAAAATAATTGCAATTTCTCCTTTGGGGTGCTGTAGTTAGTTTGTTCAGCGGGTTTCACTACAGGTTGCAGTGTTATAATTTTTTCTCTTATATCTTGGATTTTACTAGTGAAGTAACATGTGTGACATCACTGTTTATGAGTACACGGCCCCTGTGACGTCACTGTTTATGAGGACGTGAGGACATGGCCCCTGTGACGTCACCGTTTATGAGGACGTGAGGACACAGCCCCTGTGACGTCACTGTTTATGAGGACGTGAGTACACGGCCCCTGTGACGTCACTGTTTATGAGGACGTGAGGACACGGCCCCTGTGACGTCACTGTTTATGAGGACACGGCCCCTGTGACGTCACTGTTTATGAGGCGATGAGGACAAGGCCCCTGTGACGTCACTGTTTATGAGGACGTGAGGACACGGCCCCTGTGACGTCACTGTTTATGAGGATGTGAGGACACAGGCCCCTGTGACGTCACTGTTTATGAGGACGTGAGGACACTGCCCCTGTGACGTCACTGTTTATGAGGACGTGAGGACAAGGCCCCTGTGACGTCACTGTTTATGAGGACGTGAAGACTCCTCTGTGACGTCACTGTTTATGTGGACAGGCCCCTGTGAAGTCACTGTTTATGAGGACGTGAGGACACGGCCCCAGTGACGTCACTGTTTATGAGGACGTGAGGACACGGCCCCTGTGACGTCACTGTTTATGAGGACGTGAGGACACGGCCCCTGTGACGTCACTGTTTATGAGGACGTGAGGACACGGCCCCTGTGACGTCACTGTTTATGAGGACGTGAGGAGACGGCCCCTGTGACATCACTGTTTATGAGTACACGGCCCCTGTGACGTCACTGTTTATGAGGACGTGAGGACACGGCCCCTGTGACGTCACTGTTTATGAGGACACGGGCCCTGTGACGTCACTGTTTATGAGGACACGGCCCCTGTGACGTCACTGTTTATGAGGACGTGAGGACACGGCCCCTGTGACGTCACTGTTTATGAGTACACGGCCCCTGTGACGTCACTGTTTATGAGGACGTGAGGACACGGCCCCTGTGACGTCACTGTTTATGAGGACGTGAGGACACGGTCCCTGTGACGTCACTGTTTATGAGGACGTGAGGACACGGTCCCTGTGACGTCACTGTTTATGAGGACGTGAGGACACAGCCCCTGTGACGTAACTGTTTATGAGGACGTGAGGACACTGCCCCTGTGACGTCACTGTTTATGAGGACGTGAGGACACGGCCCCTGTGACGTCACTGTTTATGAGGACGTGAGGACACGGCCCCTGTGAGGTCACTGTTTATGAGGACGTGAGGACACGGCCCCTGTGACGTCACTGTTTATGAGGACGTGAGGACACGGCCCCTGTGACATCACTGTTTATGAGGACGTGAGGACACGGCCCCTGTGACGTCACTGTTTATGAGTACACGGCCCCTGTGACGTCACTGTTTATGAGGACACGGGCCCTGTGACGTCACTGTTTATGAGGACGTGAGTACACGGCCCCTGTGACGTCACTGTTTATGAGGACGTGAGGACACGGCCCCTGTGACGTCACTGTTTATGAGGACACGGCCCCTGTGACATCACTGTTTATTAGTACACGGCCCCTGTGACGTCACTGTTTATGAGGACGTGAGGACACGGCCCCTGTGACGTCACTGTTTATGAGGACGTCAGGATACGGTCCCTGTGACGTCACTGTTTATGAGGACGTGAGGACACAGCCCCTGTGACGTAACTGTTTATGAGGACGTGAGGACACTGCCCCTGTGACGTCACTGTTTATGAGGACGTGAAGACACGGCCCCTGTGACGTCACTGTTTATGAGGACGTGAGGACACGGCCCCTGTGAGGTCACTGTTTATGAGGACGTGAGGACACGGCCCCTGTGACGTCACTGTTTATGAGGACGTGAGGACACAGCCCCTGTGACATCACTGTTTATGAGGACGTGAGGACACGGCCCCTGTGACGTCACTGTTTATGAGTACACGGCCCCTGTGACGTCACTGTTTATGAGGACACGGGCCCTGTGACGTCACTGTTTATGAGGACGTGAGTACACGGCCCCTGTGACGTCACTGTTTATGAGGACGTGAGGACACGGCCCCTGTGACATCACTGTTTATGAGGACGTGAGGACACGGCCCCTGTGACGTCACTGTTTATGAGGACGTGAGGACACGGCCCCTGTGACGTCACTGTTTATGAGGACGTTAGGACACGGCCCCTGTGACGTCACTGTTTATGAGGACGTGAGGACACAGCCCCTGTGACGTCACTGTTTATGAGGACGTGAGGAGACGGCCCCTGTGACATCACTGTTTATGAGTACACGGCCCCTGTGACGTCACTGTTTATGAGGACGTGAGGACACGGCCCCTGTGACATCACTGTTTATGAGTACACGGCCCCTGTGACGTCACTATTTATGAGTACACGGCCCCTGTGACGTCACTGTTTATGAGGACGTGAGGACACGGCCCCTGTGACGTCACTGTTTATGAGGACGTGAGGACACGGTCCCTGTGACGTCACTGTTTATGAGGACGTGAGGACACAGCCCCTGTGACGTAACTGTTTATGAGGACGTGAGGACACTGCCCCTGTGACGTCACTGTTTATGAGGACGTGAGGACACAGCCCCTGTGACGTAACTGTTTATGAGGACGTGAGGACACTGCCCCTGTGACGTCACTGTTTATGAGGACCTGAGGACACGGCCCCTGTGAGGTCACTGTTTATGAGGACGTGAGGACACGGCCCCTGTGACGTCACTGTTTATGAGGACGTGAGGACACGGCCCCTGTGACATCACTGTTTATGGGACGTGAGGACACGGCCCCTGTGACGTCATTGTTTATGAGTACACGGCCCCTGTGACGTCACTGTTTATGAGGACACGGGCCCTGTGACGTCACTGTTTATGAGGACGTGAGTACACGGCCCCTGTGACGTCACTGTTTATGAGGACGTGAGGACACGGCCCCTGTGACGTCACTGTTTATGAGGACGTGAGGACACGGCCCCTGTGACGTCACTGTTTATGAGGACGTGAGGACACAGCCCCTGTGACGTCACTGTTTATGAGGACGTGAGGACACTGCCCCTGTGACGTCATTGTTTATGAGGACATGAGGACACGGCCCCTGTGACGTCACTGTTTATGAGGACGTGAGGACACGGCCCCTGTGACGTCACTGTTTATGAGGACGTGAGGACACGGCCCCTGTGACGTCACTGTTTATGAGGACGTGAGGACACGGCCCCTGGGACATCACCGTTTATGAGGACGTGAGGACAAGGCCCCTGTGACGTCACTGTTTATGAGGACGTGAGGACACGGCCCCTGTGACGTCACTGTTTATGAGGACGTGAGGACACGGCCCCTGTGACATCACTGTTTATGAGGACATGAGGACAAGGCCCTGTGACGTCACTGTTTATGAGGACGTGAGGACACGGCTACTGTGACGTCACTGTTTATGAGGACGTGAGGACACGGCCCCTGTGACGTCACTGTTTATGAGGACGTGAGGACACGGCCCCTTTGACGTCACTGTTTATGAGGATGTTAGGGTTACAGGACACAACGTGTTGAATGAAGGAGCGCTCACGTTTTGATGGTGCTCATGTCCACCGGCTCGTCTCCAGTCGGAACTTTCAGTTTGAGTGTGGCCTTCACCTCTCCTCCGCTCAACAGACTGGAGGTCTCACATCTGGACCGGTCGTCCTGGTCCTCAGCCTCCAACCTCACACGCTTACTGTCCACAGACACACACTCTCTCTCCAGAGCTCGCTTCTGACTGCGGGTCAGCCGGGACGCGTCCTCCGACATCACTGCAGATCCTGAAATGAGCACAAACATTCTGACATCAGTATAAGTGTGTGAGATAAAGACAGTCAACATGAACAGATCTTCACAAACAACACAACTTCTCTTGATTTATGAGCAGCACCCTGGATACTTTGTCTCTACAAACATCTTTTTTTTTTCTTTGTTCCGTGTGTAGTTTAAGTGATGTGGTACACAAGCATCAAGTGAACAACATGAACAACAAACTACATGAATCACTCTTTCTCTCTCTCTCTCTCTCTCTCTCTCTCTCTCTGCACCCCACAGGAAGTCTCTGGGTGTATTTATAGCATGTGATGTAATGACCTTCCCTACAGCCTCAAACACTGAGCGTGACCTGTGTGTGTGTATGTTCACGTCTTTTTAAGATGAACTGTGTGATGAACAACAATCAATCATTAAATTGATGAAATAAATGAACAAGCAGTAAATTGATCTCAACAAACAGGATGTATTTTTAATTTTATGTTTGTTTATTTGTTAATATTAATGAGAGAGAGAGGGAGAGAGAGAGAGTGAGAGAGAGAGAGTGAGACTGAGAAAAAGATAGAGTGTGAGAGAGAGAGAGAGAGAGAGAGAGAGAGAAAGAGAGAGAGACTGAGAAAAAGATAGAGTGTGAGAGAGAGAGTGAGACTGAGAGAGAGAGAGAGAGAGAGAGAGAGAGAGAGAGAGAGAGAGAGAGAGACTGAGAAAAAGATAGAGTGTGAGAGAGAGAGTGAGACTGAGAAAGAGTGTGAGAGAGAGAGAGAGAGAGAGAGAGAGAGACTGAGAAAAAGAGAGAGTGTGAGAGAGAGAGTGAGACTGAGAAAGAGTGTGTGTGAGAGAGAGAGAGAGAGAGAGAGAGATGGAGAGAGAGAGAGAGAGAGAGAGAGAGAGAGAGAGAGAGATGGAGAGAGAGAGAGAGAGAGAGAGAGAGAGAGAGAGAGAGAGAGAGAGAGAGATGGAGAGAGAGAGTAAACTGAGTGAGAGTGTCACGGAGTGAGAGAGAGAGTGTGAGAGAGAGAGAGTAGAAGTGAGTGAGAGTGTGAGAGAGAGAGATCTGACATCATGTGACATTTATAAGCCCCTCCTCACGATTGTTTAAGGTAATTTCATCTCATCATATTCAAACGACAGTAATAATCATTAATAAAAACAAAACACACTGAAATCACGTGAAAAACTCACTTTACTATTTGAAGACACACGCACGCAAATTAACGAAACTTAAACATGATTGTTTTTGTTTTATAATTGTATTAACCCTGTTTTTTGGTGTATCGATTCATTTTTAAAACCATGTTTTTACAACAGTAATAATGCTTTACACGTGTGTTTTTAAAACATGATCATTTTGTGGTAACCGTGGTTTTAGTTCAGTGTTTGTTTGAAGTGTTTTAATGTCCGTACGGGCTCTCGAGCACTCCTCGTGTCACATTATGAGGTGAAGATGAAGATGATCTATATCGAGCAGCACTGAACGAGCGGAGACGATAATGAGCGCGTGCCGCTTTAAGACGAGGAAGAGGAAGATGATGCGCGCGTGCCGCTTTAAGAGGAGGAAGAGGATGAGGAAGAGCAGCAGCCCGGGACTCTTATTGTGATTCAGGATCAACATGACGCCCATTACACGACCGCGTTCAGACCACCCGTGACAACAATCACACGATCATAACTTCACAAAAACATTGATCGCGTCAGAACACTTCAGACTGACGTGTAGAGTTTGATGTCCGCGTCACAACATTAAAGTGCGAACGGAACAGACTCTATTCCGATCTACTGTACTTACTGTACATTCACGTCAACTCAGAGACGGTAAAGTTTGACGGTGACAAGCATTTCACAGACATTCAGAAGATAAAGTCACATGAAGTCAAACCTGCCCAACACTCCGACACACACACAGATCAGATCGATAATAAACATCACAAACTCCATCTGTTACCGGACGCTCCACGCGCACACAAACACACAGAATAATTACTTCGCATCGCGTCAGTCACGTGTTTTCATTTCTCTGTTATGACACACTGTATCGCGTTTAAAGTCGCGTCATAGTTTGTAACAGCGCGTGTCGGTGAGGAAGAGGAGCAGCTCGCGATCGGACCGAATCGACACGAGCGCACAAACTCTCTCAGCAACTCACCGGCTCGCGGAGACTGTGCGGTGAGTACCGTGCTCGTTCCGACGGTCTCCGCCGGTAAATCACTCCGTTAATACCGCAGAAACACTCAGCTGTCGCTCCGCCGTCTCGCTGCCAAATAATGCGCCGCGTCGCGGCGTCACCGCACTGAGCATGCGCGCTGAAGCGCACCGCGACCATCCTCATCTTCATCATCATCGATATCACGACTGTCCTCTTCTCACCACTCGTGTTACTGAGCGCGAGCGCGACACGAGATGAACGAGTGCTCTGCTGTTCTCAGGACAGTTTCGAACTCTTCAAAGTGTTTGACATCCACGCTCGTGTCATCCACTCAGACACTGAAGAAGAACAGAGGCGCGTGACCGTGGACACACAGCGAGATACATCCTCGTCTATACACTGAACACATCAAACTTTGAGTGACTTTCTGTAACTTCACTCAACATTCTGTCTTCATTTACTCTCCTTCAGTTCTTCCAAGTGTGTATAAATGTCTTTGTTCTGATGAACACAGAGAGAGATATTTGGAAGAATGCTCATAAAAGACAGATTTTTACTCGCATAGTAGGAAAAAACTTCATCATTTGTTTTGTTCTGTTGAACACAAAAGAAGATATTTAGAAACATCAGTGAAGTGAACATGTTTGTCTTTCAGCATCATTCACTTTAGTCTGAGAGAGAGCAGATCTCACGTTCTGTTTGTTCTTCAGCGTCTGCTCAAACACTGACGAGAGAAGAGTGTGATGATGATGTGTGTACACACTCTCCTGTACACGACTACACACATCGTCACTGAAACATCTGAAGCTGTGTGTGTGAGAGCTGTCAAGATGTTTTTGTCTTTTAATGCGTTCATTCTTATTTGCTATCATGATTCATCTTCCACGTCTGTGTGTGAGTTCTGGGAGTGTACAGGAAGTCAGCAGTCATGCTCACTATTTGAAAGGAAGTGACACGTCTGATCTCCACTGTGACCAGTTACCAAACCCACATCATCAACTTCAGCTGCCTTACTGTGCGTGACCCCATTTCTAACACACACACACACACACACACACACACACACACACACACACACACACACACACACACACACACACACACACACACACACACACACACACACACACACACACACACACACACACACACACACACACACACACACACACACACACACACACACACACACACACACACACACACACACACACACACACACACACACACACACACACACACACACACACACACACACACACACACACACACACACACACACACACACACACACACACACACACACACACACACACACACACACACACACACACACACACACACACACACACACACACACACACACACACACACACACACACACACACACACACACACACACCACACACACACACACACACACACACACACACACACACACACACACACACACACACACACACACACACACACACACACACACACACACACCACACACACACACACACACACACACACACACACACACACACACACACACACACACACACACACACACACACACACACACACACACACACACACACACACACACACACACACACACACACACACACACACACACACACACACACACACACACACACACACACACACACACACACACACACACACACACACACACACACACACACACACACACACACACACACACACACACACACACACACACACACACACACACACACACACACACACACACACACACACACACACACACACACACACACACACACACACACACACACACACACACACACACACACACACACACACACACACACACACACACACACACACACACACACACACACACACCACACACACACACACACACACACACACACACACACACACACACACACACACACACACACACACACACACACACACACACACACACACACACACACACACACACACACACACACACACACACACACACACACACACACACACACACACACACACACACACACACACACACACACACACACACACACACACACACACACACACACACACACACACACACACACCACACACACACACACACACACACACACACACACACACACACACACACACACACACACACACCACACACACACACACACACACACACACCACACACACACACACACACACACACACACACACACACACACACACACACACACACACACACACACACACACACACACACACACACACACACACACACACACACGCAATGCTCAGCAGACTACAAGTGAAGATGGTCATGTGACCACAGGCTGAACATTAGGGGTGTAACAGAAGAAGATGTGAGGTTAGTCATCTCTCTGTCTGCCATCACATAACACAACATGATTTCTACCTTGTTGAAGATTAACAGTTTTCAATTCAATGTCCTTAAAGGGAAACTTCACCCAAAAAAGAAAAATGCTCTGTTCTGATGAACATAGAGAAGATATTTGGAGGAATGCTTGTAACCAGACAGATCTTGCACCCTGCGGACTCCCATAGTAGGAAAAAATACAATGAGTCAGAGGTGCCCCAGAACAGCTTTCCGACATTCTTCAAAATATCTTCTTTTGCGTTCAACAGAACAAACAAATGATCACTTTTTCTCCTACTATGGGAGTCAATAGGGGGAAAAATCTGTTTGGTTATACGCATTCTTCCAAATATCTTCTCTGTGTTCATCAGAACAAAGACATTTCTACACATTTGGAACAAATCGGAGGTGAGGAAATGAAGACTTTAGCTTATGGAGAAGTTTTCAGTCATAGGTTGGATGTTTAGAAGAAATGTACAGTTCACATGTCAATATTACTTCAATCTCATCGCTTATTAAACATGTTCTACTTACTGGATTAACAAGCCAATGGCATCATTTTATTTTTGATTAAAAACACAACCGTCACAGCCCTTCCTTCTGCAGAATTTCAGAAGAAATATAATGAATCAAATGTACTTCATAAAAATGACACGTTATTTCTGATTTGAAAAATATACGCCGATACTTTGCACTGATGTGGGTTTCACTCTTCATCTTATTTTATATTTTATAAGCATTAATATAAGATGTCATAAGTAACATCACTAACACCATGTAGTGATACATGGACATACATGTTAAAGAAACATTGAAATACAAATGAAGATCAGTGGTCCCAGGGGATTGCAGATACCTATGTAAAATGTATAGGGTAAAGCGATGTAAGTCACTTTGGATAAAAGCGTCTGCTAAATGCCTTTATGTTAATGTAATTACCAGGAACCTATTTCAACATTAATGTGTCACTCTTGTGTTATTGTTCAAGTGCACAGCCAAAGCACTTTACAATCATACCGGTGGTCTCTCCTCACCCACCACCTGTGTAGAATGATTACGACCAACAGAGAGAATTTTTAATGACAGTAAAGAGTGACTCAGTGAATCAGAACCCTCAGTGAATCAAGAGCGGTTCAGTGAATCAGAACTCAACTGAATCAGACCGACTCAGTGATTCAGAACCCAACTGAATCAAGAGCGGTTCAGTGAATCAGAACTCAACTGAATCAGACCGACTCGGTGAATCAGAACCCAACTGAATCAAGAGCGGTTCAATGAATCAGAACTTCATCGAATCAGACCGACTCAGTGAATCAAAACCCAACTGAATCAAGAGCGTTTCAGTGAATCAGAACTCAACTGAATCAGACCGACTCAGTGAATCAGAACACAACTGAATCAAGAGCGGTTTAATGAATCTGAACTTCACCGAATCAGAACGACTCAGTGAATCAGAACCCAACTGAATCAAGAGCGGTTCAGTGAATCACAACCCCGCTGAATCAGACCGACTCAGTGAATCAGAACCCAACTGAATCAAGAGCGGTTCAGTGAATCAGAACTCAGCTGAATCAGACCGACTCAGTGAATCAGAACCCAACTGAATCAAGAGCGGTTCAGTGAATCACATACCCGCTGAATCAGACCGACTCAGTGAATCAGAACCCAACTGAATCAAGAGCGTTTCAGTGAATCAGAACTCAACTGAATCAGACCGACTCAGTGAATCAGAACACAACTGAATCAAGAGCGGTTTAATGAATCTGAACTTCACCGAATCAGACCGACTCAGTGAATCAGAACCCAACTGAATCAAGAGCGGTTCAGTGAATCACAACCCCGCTGAATCAGACCGACTCAGTGAATCAGAACCCAACTGAATCAAGAGCGGTTCAGTGAATCAGAACTCAGCTGAATCAGACCAACTCAGTGAATCAGAACCCAACTGAATCAAGAGCGGTTCAGTGAATCACAACCCCGCTGAATCAGACCGACTCAGTGAATCAGAACCCAACTGAATCAAGAGCGGTTCAGTGAATCACATACCCGCTGAATCAGACCGACTCAGTGAATCAGAACCCAACTCAATCAAGAGCGGTTCAGTGAATCACAACCCTGCTGAATCAGACCGACTCAGTGAATCAGAACCCAACTGAATCAAGAGCGGTTCAGTGAATCACAACCCCGCTGAATCAGACCGACTCAGTGAATCAGAACACAACTCAATCAAGAGCGGTTCAGTGAATCACAACTCCGCTGAATCAGAACCGACTCAGTGAATAAGAACCCAATTGAATCAGACCGACTCAGTGAATCAGAACCCAACTGAATCAGACCGACTCAGTGAATCAGAACCCAACTGAATCAAGAGCGGTTCAGTGAATCACAACCCCGCTGAATCAGACCGACTCAGTGAATCAGAACCCAACTGAATCAAGAGCGGTTCAGTGAATCAGAACTCAGCTGAATCAGACCGACTCAGTGAATCAGAACCCAACTGAATCAAGAGCGGTTCAGTGAATCACATACCCGCTGAATCAGACCGACTCAGTGAATCAGAACCCAACTGAATCAAGAGCGTTTCAGTGAATCAGAACTCAACTGAATCAGACCGACTCAGTGAATCAGAACACAACTGAATCAAGAGCGGTTTAATGAATCTGAACTTCACCGAATCAGACCGACTCAGTGAATCAGAACCCAACTGAATCAAGAGCGGTTCAGTGAATCACAACCCCGCTGAATCAGACCGACTCAGTGAATCAGAACCCAACTGAATCAAGAGCGGTTCAGTGAATCAGAACTCAGCTGAATCAGACCAACTCAGTGAATCAGAACCCAACTGAATCAAGAGCGGTTCAGTGAATCACAACCCCGCTGAATCAGACCGACTCAGTGAATCAGAACCCAACTGAATCAAGAGCGGTTCAGTGAATCACATACCCGCTGAATCAGACCGACTCAGTGAATCAGAACCCAACTCAATCAAGAGCGGTTCAGTGAATCACAACCCTGCTGAATCAGACCGACTCAGTGAATCAGAACCCAACTGAATCAAGAGCGGTTCAGTGAATCACAACCCCGCTGAATCAGACCGACTCAGTGAATCAGAACACAACTCAATCAAGAGCGGTTCAGTGAATCACAACTCCGCTGAATCAGAACCGACTCAGTGAATAAGAACCCAATTGAATCAGACCGACTCAGTGAATCAGAACCCAACTGAATCAGACCGACTCAGTGAATCAGAACCCAACTGAATCAGACCGACTCAGCGAATCAGAACCCAACTGAATCAGACCGACTCAGTGAATCAGAACCCAACTGAATCAGACCGACTCAGTGAATCAGAACCAGCCCTGCAGTTTGTTTTCAATGAATCACACAGAAAACTTGATACTTGTCTGATTTTATTTATAAAAAATGATGATTTCAAAGCCAACACAAAAAAAAATAAGTGTTTAAAAATACAGTTATGGGAACAGCTGAGCTGATCTGGGGTCAGAATTACAGCTGATCCAATGTCACAACACGTAAGTGTGTGTGCGTGTGTTAAACTAGACCAACAAACAACAGCTTCAACACATTTATACAATCAAATGCTATTCCAAATCAAAATAATGACAAAGATTATAATATTGTTAAATGCGGTATATAAATATTCAAACTTTACAAAATTTAATAAATGTATTTGTTAAAACTACAGAGGAAAACAGCTTCAAAACAAGAGTGTCCCCACGAGGTTTTTACAGAGATGAAGTCATGGATTAAAATAAGAAAGAATAAAAGAAAGGTTCTGTCCTGAGAATCTCAACTACAGACGGACCGGATTCCCTCATAAACATGCAATAGTCAAGAGTTGCTCTGATGTCCACTCCTCCACATCTCAACACAGTGTTTGTGAAGACACAGCGGCTGATTTCAGATCCGTTTGGTTCAATAAATGACCAGCACACATCATCACACATGAAAACAAAAAAAGGTTCACTGTGGGTGAATTTCACCGCTTCAAACACAACAACAGTTTAAATACGTTGCAATTGTGTCCTTCAGTAACCCAAGACCAGACGACGACCACAGAGTCTCCCAGAGCAGTTAAAAAAATAAGAATATAATGCTATAACAACACTCGGCGTTACCATGTGCTTTCATTTCCATGTACTGAAACAAAAGATGTCACACAATCTCTCTCTCTCTCACCCGCACGGTCAAGCTGTGTGATGGTGAGCAGAAACAACCGTCTATTAGAACCGAACCCTACCGGACATTTTCTTCATCTCTCAGCTCCGCCCGCTCCCGTCACACCTCTGGAAGTCTTCCTTTTGTGTTTCATGAGAGAATAATGTGATAAAGCGTGAGCTTCTGATCATCAGCTGTGTGAGGAACCTTCAGTATGAACACGTCTGTTCAGTGTCATCAAGCTCACGAGCCGAACCGTCAACAGACTCAATAAGTTAAAATCTCAATAATAGAAGATAAAAATGTGCAGGGCAATGGCAGTGGAGCGTGTTTGTGTGTATGATGTGTATGTACAGCGGGAGGATTAAAGCAGGCTGGCCAGGCTGGTGGTTGGTCCATTCTGAGCCTGGATCTGCACAGGAGGAGGTCCGTCCGTCCACTGCAACACAAACACAAACACACACTCAATCACCAGCATTCATCTCAATCTGTGTCAGCAGATCTACAGAGAGTCAGTGTCCTGAGGAGAGGAGCGGCGAGGTCTTACACTGATCAGGTTGTGTTCAGGCAGACTGCAGGCGGCTATATGATCCTGCAAGAGCTGCTGGGAGAAGTTCTGATGCATCTGTGCAGCTTCATGTGCGTCTATTGAATTCCCACAAGCCTTGTTGAGATCTGTGAAGACAGACACAGGTAAGGAGGTTAAAAACCAGCTTATGCTGACATTTATGAGAAGTATTTTATTCTTTTGTTATGATATCTTATGGTGTTTTTAAGGCATGCGATTCATTTTTTTCAGAAAAACGCGTTTTAAATAGTTGACGCAGCATCGGTTTGTTGTGTCATCCTTTGTCTAGGTCACATCATTTAATCACGCTTTTATTGGTGTACAGGCTTTTGACCACATGTGTGCGTTTTGAATCAGAAGATGCACAGCTTCTGTCTGCGGGACGCAGCAAAACTCAACGCTAGGTCCAGTCTGGTGTATACAGTCACATGCTAAAGCCTGGTCAGTCCATCTCTGTCAGACAGCACAGCACCAGTATTCACTTCTTTTTTGTGCTTGAATGAATGAAACCACACAAGATTATGGCAGAAAGCACGTTTTGTGGAGCATTAAAGCACAGACTGCAACGTGTTAAATCTTAAATGAATGCTAAGAGTTGTGAAGATGGGAGTGGCGTCATCTGTGTAAAGAGACCGCTCTTAAAGGGGCTGCGCCCTTAAACCGGCTGCTGTTTCATCAAAGAACAAAAGAAAAGAGAAATTAAATGCGTTTTGTAGCTTTAATGAGACTTATTCTGTATTTTATTTAAAATTTAGCATTAAAGACTGTATTTGTGTTTGAGAACTTCTATTCAGTTTGTTGTATATTTTCTACCTGTTAGACATGATAGCTCTCACTTATACTTTATAAGTGAAAGAACAAATGGAAACCTTTCTGGATTCATCTGGTGCAGTGTGGAGGTCTTGACGGCTCCAAAGATCTGCACCCCAACCTGAAGACACCCGTGATTGTGCTACTTAGAACCGACCCAGACCCGTCCAATGGTTTGAAAGTTGGACCACAACCCGTGCACACCTGAGATATGAACTAGCCCGACCCGAATATCATTTAAAAGCTAAACCCAAACCAATTGGCACATATGTGACAGGAAATTACTGGTAGCGATTCAAAAAGGACGGAACTTTTTGTCTAGCCTAGGTAACACACAGGTCGGGTAAAGAGATTGTCACTTTATTTGCGGGACGGGTCATTAAAACTTTTAAAAAGCACTTTTAGGCTGTAATAGTTTTTATTTACATCAATGATTTGTATGTTTATATAATGGTCGCGAGTTCTGCAGCTGCTGTATTACACAGACCCGAGACACGACGAAATAGGATTGGGATCTGACCCGGCATAACATGTAAATATAGACCCAAACCCGTACAGGTCCTCTGTGAATACCTCCAGTGCAGTGTTAAACAAGCTTTAAACAATTTGAATGTGACAGACGGTGAGCGTCTCTGTAGCATCAGCAACACTGAGTCTGAAATAGCCCCCTACACACCTACTGTGGTGTCTGAATTCATAGAGGACATTATTGAGTCCACTCATTCAATCCCATGATGCATCATAATGAGTGTACAACCAATAGACAGTCACGCTCTCTGCTAGCCATCTATAGTGATGCTATACACGCTGAATGCATTCTCCCCTCTCACCAGAAGATGATGCCCACAGCGCTTCCAGTGCACCGAGTGTCCGAACATACGTTCCTTAAAGTGAACTATACTGGTGAACTCATGAAGGGAACAGTGAATGAGGGTATAGTGGGGGATTTGGGACAGACCCTTAGAGTGATAAATAAAACCAGCAGATCAAGAGAAACCACGTAAGCAGCAGTAATGTTTGGTTTTTAAACGCCCCCAGTGTGGTGAAAATGACAACATTGGCTGACAAAGCGGCAGTCCAGTTCAAGCGGATGACAGGTTTTCACCCAGTTTATCCTTCCTTCACTCCAGACCGCAAGACATAATGAAGCATTAAACAAATCTGACCATTTCTGTGGTTTAAACTGAGCAGCGCATCTACATAACTGAGATGTTCACATCATGCCCACTCTTGGACATTTATGTTGATTATATTTGTCCACTATATCTTTATTTAGCACCGAACACGCTTCATGTCAACCCTTTCACATATAAACACCAGCAGACACTGAGAGCAGGTGAATATATTGATACTTTATCTGTAATGCTTAAGTCAATAAAAATGCAGCAGTAATAAAGTGTTTTAGCTGTCAGTCAGTGTACTGTTCGCTATATACTGATGGTTTGAGGCAGATTATAAACCATAACGTCTTGTATCTACATATAACATTTATGATATTAATAGCGTATTAAGAGTATGTTTTCATGTTTTAATTGGAAAGAATATTTAGAATCAGTTCTTCTGGAAAGGCCGTTAGTTCTCCTGCTCATTTTTTCAGTTGTCACATTATGTAGTCAGTAGATTTTTTTATATTAAAATAGAGCACTATAGGACTTCACTTCAGCACCAGAGCCTACAACACATTCTCAGTTACCAGACCTTCTATGTTTCATTTAGACTGTGGTATCAGAATATAAAGTATTTGGCCTGAGTAAACATTAGATTGATTGATTGATTTCACATTATTTAGTAAAAAAGTCTTGTCCAGACCTCCGCCAGATATAGAGACCTGCCCAAAGCCATAAACCCAGAGGAAACACTGTAATGTCATGTTTGCTGGAGAGACTCACCCTTCAGAAGAGCAGAAGACCACAGCTGAACAGACATGTCAGGAATCTTACTGGCCAGCTGCATCGCTGGAACCACCATATTATTACTCTCCTGAACACAAACAAACCATTGAATGCACTCGAAACATGTCCACAGCGTTCAGACGGAGTGATGGAGTGAGACGGGGGGATGAGTTACCCTGTGGTTTCCCAGCACGTAGAATATGTGTCCCAGCAGCACCAGAGAGCAAGCCGTCAGGCGATTCAGATCCTCTGCATTGGACATCTTGAGCGTCTCGCGCAGAAAACGTCTACACAAACACAGGTGTGTTCACAAATTTGTGATTAGGTCTCTCGTTACTGTGATGATTGACAGTACACACATGCGCGCACACACACACACACACACACACACACACACACACACACACACACGCTAACACAAACGCACGCACATACAAGTGCGCACACACACAAGCGTGTTTAGAAGTTTGTGATTAGGTCTGTCATTACTGTGATGATTGACAGCACACATGCGGGCACACACACACACAGGTGTGGAGAGGACAGGAAGAGGAAACTCACTTGGCTTCGTTGTACCGACCCTGGAAGAAGGACAGAAGGCCCCGGATGTAGAACGCAGCCGCACGCAGACAGTGAGAACTGCACAAGAGTCCAAACAAACATGTTCACATTCAGATCTTGTTTGTTAATATCACCCTCAGCACATTAGAGAGAAGTGACTTAACCTTTCACAACACATGCCATGTGTCAGAAGGGTGTGATGACTGACGTTACCTGACAGGGAAGTTGTGATCTGGGTTGATTCTCTCTAAGAGACTGTAGAGCTGCACAAAACAACACAGGACGACATGAGCTGGCAGAACCTCCTTCAGTCTTCACACATTCAGTACTTTTGCACACAATCTCTGTTTAACACCTGAACCTTCGTTACACTCATTCACAGATTCAAGAAAAGAGAAAGAAAGAGCAGAAGCTGTTGTGTGTGAATGACAGACCTCCTGATGTCTGTTTCCCTCTCTGATGTAAACACTGGCCAGGTTGGTGACGATGAAGGTCCATAACTCCTGATGTGTGGTCAGCTGAAACACAGACGCACACTTTCTGATCACAGTCTGCACGTGTCATCAGTGTCCTAACATGTGAATGTGAAGGTGTGTCTCACCCTGAGAGCGGTGGTGAACTGAGCCTCAGCATTATCCATACAGTTCACAGAGATGCAGTATAAACCCTGACAACACACAAACATGTGACATGTGACGTGTTCCTCTACACTCAGAAACATGTGCAGGACTGAACACTGAGCAGATAGAAACTCACCAGAAGTGTATGAAGCTGAGCAGCGTGATTGGAGAAGAGCCGTGGAGACTGCTGACACAACTGACACACCTGAGAGATCTGAACACACACAAACACACATTAACAACACACACACACAGACACAAACTTCAGAGATCTGAACACACACAAACACACATTAACAACACACACAAACACAGACACAAACTTCAGAGATCTGAACACACACAAACACACATTAACAACACACACACACACAGACACAAACTTGAGAGATCTGAACACCCAAACTCAACACTACACACACACCTGAGTGATCTGAACACACACATTAACAATACACAAACTCAACACTGCACACACACCTGAGATCTAAACACACACATTAACAAGACACAAACTCAACACTACACACACACACACCTCCTGTAGCGCTGTGGCCTTGTGTCCGGTCACCAGGCGACACATGATGATGTGCTCCAACAGAATGACTTGAAATGAAGACAGAATGGGGCTGCAGTCCAGCACTGAAACACACCATCACATCTCAGCATGAGAACATCACATGTGTGTGTGTGTGTGTGTGATGATGTCATGTAAACGTACTCTTGAGCTTCTCTAACTGCATTAGGGCTTTATCTGTGTATTTCTGAGCTTTCTCGAGATATCCAGCCTGCATGGAGTGCATGACGGTCACCTGAAACAAACACACACATCACCACTGATCTCTAAACAGCCTTCAGTCATGCGGTCAGAACAACACACTGTTCCAGTCG
>CM017899.1:31210012-31247512 GCA_008369825.1 Triplophysa tibetana | reverse complement strand
GGTACACCACCTTACTTGAGTAAACATTTGAGCGGTCTTAGTTAAATCAGACCACTAACTGATGTAGATTTGTGGGGGTGTGGTTACACCAGGTGTTTCAGACATTTTTGCTTTTACATAGAATGACTCTTTTGTTCACACCCTTTCATTTCTGCTATTGTGCACGTCTAGTACATGCATGTGCAACTTATAACACACCACAGACACGCGCCATATGACCCTTTAAATGATGACCTGCTGTAAGATGTGAGAGAGAAAATGATTGACAGTGATGTGAGTCTCACCTGCTGACAGTAAAGCTCTGAGAGGAGACTGGCAGCCTCGAATTTAACATCTTCAAACTGCGGCACCTGTACACGCGAGTTAAGAACTACAACATTCTGCACATCTCACACATGACAACAACGATTTGTGTTTCACAAACTCATATTCACATAAACCCTACACAATCTCAACCCTGTGTGATGAGTTAAAGGATACTTGCTGTGAGATGCGCCACTGGAGAAGAGAAGAGAAAACAGAAGCATTAGATTCTCACAGACGGTTAAGAAATCGTTTATTTATTATAGAAACACAGTTCAACAAAAGACACACAGGATAAATGACGTCTTAAAAGTGAGCCGCGTCTCTAGTGCGTCACAGCGGGCGTTTTATTAAACGCTTTTCTTGAGAAAAACGCGTTTTATTCGCGGCCCGCTCTGCGGCCTACGCGCTCGCTGAAGCCTCGGTCTTTCCTGTAGCCTCTCACCGCTTCGTCGAGATGCGTTCGGGCCAGCTCGCTGTTCTTCGTGTGGTGGTACAGCACCGAGCCGAGCTGCAGGTGCGTCCGGGCCTCGACCCTCTGCGGAGGCTTGAACTGAAAGACGGCCTGCAGGCAGTGCACGCACAGGCGGATCTTGGGTGGACTTGAGGTCCGAAAGTGTTCGGCGAAGCCGAGCAGCGCCAAATACCAGGAGTCCGGAGCCTCCGCGCCGGCCGCCATCATCACAATAACAACAACACGGGATTGCGACGGGAAATCTCGCGATAGCTCGCGCTCAACGACTCAGCACTGAACGGGAGTTGCGATTTGTCTCGCGAGAGGAACATCAGCAATTGTGGGAAACAATGGAAGCAATTAGGACAGCAAAAGCATAAGTGCAATCAAAAAATGTAGGACATTCCGTTGGAAGCACATATAACAACACGGCAAAAATACATAAGTAGTGCTTGTGCAATTAAATGTATTTTTTATATATACGTAAAACGTAAACAACAGAAGCAATTAGAACAAAACTGGTCTCAGTAAGCCTTTTACAGTATACCAAGCTAAGTAGCCAAAAATAGAAATACAAGTCTGTATTAATGGGCCATTTTCACAATGTGTCTTATATCTATATACAGTATATATGTATATAGTCTCATTCAACTCATACAAACTTTAAACGTCTTTGTGTTTTCAGAAATTAATTTCGATAGCAAACAAAACAATTTGGTTCGGTTGCACATCATAGAAAACAATGTTATCAGCTGTACTTTATAAAGGTAAGTAAGTTAATTAAAGTGAATTAAGTAAGTTCATTTCTAGCTTTTTTTCGCCAATTTTGCATTTCGGGTTTGAAATCCTCATCTGGCGAAAGTCAAAGGATGTGACGTGGCGATGTACTATAGGCTGCTTCGATTTGATGCGGCGCCGCAAGATCTACAGGCTGATGACATCAAAGTACCGCGAGAGCGATTCGAAACCAAACTTTTGACGTCACCCGCCTGTCGGATCAAGTCGAACAAATAGTACATCGATGACTCGTCAGTGTCTCATCATTATTCATGAGACTGTGTCTTCTTGACCAATGAGAAAACATTTCCCCTAATTATTCATGGCAGCGCCTTGTGATTGGAGCGCCCGCCTCCTTTCCCATTCACGCCCATTTTAATATCATTTTTCAAGTCGACGGTGAGGTAGAATAAAGCTGATATGTGATATTAGTGAGAATATTTAGCCAGTAAACTCATAATCTAGACTTTGACATTCTATGTCTACATCAGTTTATACACATTTATTCCTCACCTCTCAAAGAATGTTTTAATGCTTCATTTCATATTCCATGAGGAATGGTTTTATGTCATTTCTCCTCATGCATTTTGTGATGAGAGACACCTAAAAAGCCCATCATTTCTGATGTTAAATTCTCTTCTGTATGACTGTTTGTTCCGTGTTATTATAGATCATCTGCCGCCTGTGAAGTGGTTTATCAGAACTATAACTCATGTTCCTCAGTTCTGTCACAGTAGATCACATCAGTTTTCTTCTTCAGCACATTAATGTTTCAGAGTCTAAAATATCTTCTAAATGTTCTGCATGGTGACCTGTGTGTGATAAGGTCAGAAGGATGAACGCATGCATGTGTGTTAAAACAGACTGCAAGAGGTGAAGAATCAGACGTTTAATAGATGAAGAGCGAGTGAAACTACAGATGATCTCAGACTGAACAGTCAACAGACACTTAGTGCATTTACAAGTCTTCATTAGTCACGTGTGCTCATGAGTAAAACAGACATAAAACCATTTCATTCTATATAACAGATGTGACTACACTTGAGAATAACCTTCTATAAGAAAATGAACACGTTTAAAGTAATAGAGACACTTTAAAGTCTTTTTTCCTTGTTAAAACCTATCTTCAGTGAGAAAAAACAATGATGAGGATCTGGTGAAATAAAGCACTTCATTTATCGGGTATATAGCAGGAAGAGAAGAAAACAAAAGGTGAAAGTCCAGAGGAGATAGAGGCGAGTTGAGCAGCTGTGTTCAGTAGTACGGCCTCCTGGGGTTATTCTGTTCAGAAAGAAAACATGACGTCAATTACTTCTCTGAGTTAGCAGCTTTTCTAACACACTCAAGTCAAGTAGAATTCAAGTATTGTTTAAACAAAACCATTTTTTAAATCTAATTAGTCACATGACGTTTCGTTTCATTAATTGCAACTTAATCATACATCACATTTGGGGCCAAAATATCATTCAAAACCATAATAGGACGATTCAGAAAGTAGCTTCACATGTTCAGAAGCTAAACTGTAGAGTAAGTACATGTCAATAAGCAGATTTTTTGGGGGGCAAAAAAATGTTGGGCGTTTTTTGCCTTTATTTACAGTTCAGCAACAATGAGAGGACAGGGAATGTTTGAGAGGGGCCTTTGGATCGGGGAAGGACCACGAGCAGGGACTGGAACTCTGGTCGCACTGAGCGCAACAGCAACATATGTCAGAGCACTAACCACAAGGCTATCCGCTCAGACTTTAATTGTTCATTTTAATACTGTTGAAATTCTTTGAAGAATTAAAAGCAGTTTAGTTTTTTTTGAGGTGATTTACATGTGAAAATGTTTTCGTTTAAGTATAACAAAAACAAGATAGTATAAAGTTTACATTCAAAAGCATCAATTTTGAGAGGACTAAGACAAGGAAAGACAATAATCATAATTTCAACCCGTCCATATGAAAAAATACAAAACAAGAAATATAATTTCTATTATCGAATTAGTCTCACAAAATTCAAGCTTTTTATTATTTGCTTTTGACAGGGTTTTTGAATATTGTCCCAAATAAGTCTTAAATACTATAAATGGGGCAATTAAAAAATAATTTTGTGAATGAAATTAACAAAACTAACAGAAGTAAGTTATTAATTTAAAAAAACTTTGACCTCCTTTTCCAGTTTCCATATAATTTTGTTTTCTAAGACTTTGTCCAGGAATGAATGAAATATATGCTCTGTGTTTACTGAAAATGAGTTACAGAATTTACACAATATAGAAGTATAAAGATAACCTACAATTTAAATAATTTCTTAGATTTTTGGGGATAAACTTGAAACTTTAAATAGGAGGCTCTTATATGTTGAAGCATTTGTTTGTCAAAGAAAAGATCTCAATTCTTTCTTAACATGGTTGACAGTTTGTCTCGTGATAAAACACAACCGTAATCTATTCTTTCTATCTTACAGGAGAAAATTAGAAAAACAAAAAAAAGTCAAACCCAGCGCAGTGCATAGTGTTCATAGAACAAGTAAGATCATCCTAGTCCATTATATCTAATACATGCAGTCTCCCGGTGGTTTAGTGAAAGCTTGGATGTATTCCAGAGTTTAGGTGCTGTATGAGAAAGCTGGACCCTCTTTGCTGGATTTAGTTATTCTTGGTGTTATCAAAATGTTCCATAACACGTGAATTATTATTATTATTATAGCATCTGTTTCAACACTTCTGCGCTGGACAGATGCACGTGACAGAGACTCACCAGAGGGTTCGGTCTGAAGCGGTACGCCAGCATCATTCTCTTACGGAACGCATCGTATTCATCATCACTCTTGCTTAGTTCAGCCGGTCTGTCCACACCAAAGCCTGCGCCGTCCACAGCTGTGGTGCCTCTGAAACACACACAGTCGTCATACTAGGTAAGTTTCACACCTTTAGAACAGCACAAGGTTACTTTAGTTTACTAAAATGACAACTTTGAAAACCTTCCTGTGCAATGAAATCAAAGCAAATAATGACCTAAAAACTATTGGGAAAACTTAACTCAAGCAAAAATTGAATGTTTAAGTAAGTTTAAACCAGCAGAATTATAACAAACAAAAAACAATACATTATAAAAGGACAAAAGCATATACCTAAATAGCTACAATATGAATCAAATTTAATAAATCTAAAATCAAAAGTGTAATAACTCTGTCCTGAACAGAAACACACAAATACAGGAGGATTTGAGCGCTCACCTGTGGACGGGGTTCTTGATGCCCTGTCTGTCTGAGCCCAAACCTTCACCTTCCTTCCAGCCCATCTTCATCAACATCTTGAAGCCGATGTTCTCCACTGTCAGCTTGAACTCTTTATACTCGGAGTAATCCGGATCTTTGCCCTCCTGCACATCACAGACAGGAAGTTAACACATATCTGTCTGCAGCACCAGGTCTCCCAGTCGTAAGAGGAATAAAAGTACAGCAACAAGTCTGCAATATTTTACCATCAATGAAGTGAAGCCAGTGTGCATTTATAACTTGTGAAGTACGAGCAGCAGATTTGAGCCAAAGTAAAAGCACAGATTTCTAAGAGCAAGCAAAACTACAGGTGCAAGTGAAGGAAGTGCAGACTTGTCTCACCTTCAGAGCTTTAAACGTCTCCATGAACTTCTCCAGCTCATCCGGAGGAAGGAAATCGCCAATGAAATGCTTCCCTTTCCCCATCTCTGTCAGCTGCTCCGCCCACTCTGAACCAAACAACACACATGATTTCTGTCAATGCACAGCACGGTGAATCCTCATGAAAGCAGTATTGTGTGTAAAGGTGTGACCTCTGGTCTTCTCCATCTCCATCTGTCTCAGTCTGTGCTCCCAGGTTCCCTCATCAGTGTCCACCTCCTCGTCGCTGTCGTACTCGTGCTGATGATTCTTGATGGTCTTCTCCCACAACAGCTGCATGTCCTGCATCGCTCGCTTGTGCTTCATTATCATGTCGTACATCTCCTGCATCTGATACACACACGTTTATCCTGTCAAATTCACTTTATGTTCTATCATGTGCTTGTACAGTGAACATTAACACTGTGCTCACTAGAGCTGGGCAGGAGAAACACATTTTTCGTTTTACCGGGTTTTAAAAATGTTCAAATATTATTTATTTTACGAGTTGTTACTTATGAACATCCTATATATGTGCATTGCAAGCTCTCTCACATAAAGAGATGCGCAATGTGCTTTGTAATATTGATTTGCAACATATATTGGCAAACAGCCAACTATCCTCTAGAGAATCAGCTACCACAGAGAGGTCTGAGGATCGTCAATACACTTTTCATTTCTTTTGATTAATTCAGCGTTGTAATCTGATGTTTCCTGTTTCCTGAAATATCAAAGACATATGATCTGTATAAACTGAATGGAATGGGAACATCTGAATGGATACCCAGCCCTTGTGCTCACAGTAATCTTCAGTGACTCTATATTCATGACTGGATTGGCCATAGAACACTAAACCCACGGCAGGATGTGACGCCACCGCAAGTGTTCACTGCCTCATGTTGCTATGACAACTAACAAGGAGCGACATCGACTTAGTCAAAATCAGCATCTAAACTAACCCGTTTAGCAGCGTATCACACGCACGCGTCATTGTATGTTTAAATGAATGATTACATGTGATGTTGTTTATTTTGGGCAGAATGGTTGTAGAATCTGTTGTATAAATGACACACACAGTCTATATTCATCTGTATATAGAATGAGCACATTAGTCGTCTTTGTATGTACGCTACAATAATAAAGATGAATGTAACACACACAGAGATGGGAAAATACAGAACTATAAATAAATAAACAGGGGAAGGTACAGTTTCATCATTAAATCAATAGAATGTTTGGGCATAGCATAGTTTGGGCTTCACTGTAATGACGTCATGAGCAATCCAGTCATGTCTATAGATCAGTGGTGTGTGCTATTGTGTGTTCTTACTTCCTGTTGCTCTTTAAGTTGCTTCTTCTGGTCCTCTGATAGTTCTGTCACACCCACCAGACCCACCGGCTTCCCCTTCTTATACCCCAGACTGCTGAGCTCTTGATCTACACACACACAGCAGAAATATCCAGCGCTTGTTTTCTGTATGTTCAATCAAATACGTCACAGATCTATGAAAGCATGTGTGTGTGTGTGTGTACCAGTCAGTGCAGGAGAAGTGTTAACGGCCGCTGGGATCTGAGCGCTGATGAGGGCGGTAGTGGCCAGTGACGCTTTATCATCTTCAGCTCCCCATCTGCTCTTCCTCTTCCTCTTGAGCGCGGGGCCCGTGTGCTCTTGTGAGGGTGTCTGAGGGGCCACGGGGCGACTGGACGTCTGGATCTCAGAGCCGCTGGCCCCCCGACGAAACTCATCCACTTTGGCTTTGTAGAAGCGATGCGCCGCGCTCTGATACTCGTACAAAAAACTGATGACACAGGAAACACGCACTGATTTACTCGACAACATCCGTCTGACAGCCAGTAAAATGCATCTAGAGAACACACAGTATTACACAGGACAGATGACCGAGCAGTGGTGTAGTCACCTGAAGGCGGGATTGTCTCGGTTCTGTTGAGCAGCCATGATCTCCGCCTCCGGACCGCCATCGGCCACGAAACGCGCCAGTTTCTCCGCCACCTTCCTGGTGCTCTCGTCCACTGAGGGGGAGACTTTAAGCAGTCTATCAGAACTGGCACCAACTCACACTAATAAACCTCCACTATGAGAGCAACTGCAGGGAGCGGGGGGGTGGGAAGAGGAAAGTAATATTTGCCTGCCAAACACTTACAGTAATACAGTCATGAGGAGACGTGTTCGTCTCAACACTCACAGTCAGATATAAAGATGGTGATCTCTCAAACACACACACATGAAGAGGCTCGTGGGTGTCTGGCTGAGAACACAGCTCATCTCTGATCTACACTAGTGAGTTTTCCTTTTTAAAACACTCTTCGTCCACACTAGTGTTTCTCAAACGCTGCCCGTCCACACTGAAACCTCGGAGAACTCTTGCGTCCTGTGTGTGATTGTAATGATTCATCGTGAGCCGGTTGAAAATCGATTATAATGTGTGACGATTCAAATCAGTTGAGGTGTGAACTGAATGGGAATACATGTTTAAACAGCAGGGGCCGCTGTGTTCTGTGCAAACCTATCCGACAATGAGCTCGCTTAGAGATGTTTCTGCAGATAACACAAGACTATAAAGGTGCAAAAACAATAACTGAGTAATTCAATATTCCGTCTCTTAAAATGTGATCTAAAGTATGCACAAACTGACATTGAAGGAGTCATATGACACGGTTTGTTTTATATGTAACTCAATGTGTCAACATGATTTTAGATGTATAAATGCTGCCCCATTTATATTTGTGAATGAAGGTTAATGTGCTTTAGATTTAATGCAAGTTGCTGCACTGAAATGTTTTTTTAGGTTTATTTTATTTAAGCATGTTTAAATTAGTGGCGGTTATATTAAGAAATGTGCCAGTATACATTTTTAATACATACATTTTTTTAACGTAAAAGCTTATCTTTGTAAACTGATACATTTAAGAATAAAATGTTTAATTTACTTGAAATGTTACTCATGTTGATATGCTATGAATTTACCTACTGAACAAAGTTTTGTGGGATTGAATAAAGATACAAAAGTCGCACTTATCCTTTTCCTGGTCATTTTGTGTTATAGTTAGACAGATATCATTATTTATCCTTATAAAATTGTCAAACATTACAGGATTACTGTAGTATCACCGCATCATGATATTATTGTTATTGTGAGCCATGTGTCTGGAACCGTATGGAATCATGAGGTACCCTGTCATTCCAGCCCCTACCAAAGACACGCGCCCTTTGACCTCTTTAATGTTAGGAGAGAAGCCGAAACAAATGTGTCACATGATGAAAAACACCTCACCCCCCCTGTGGTCCTCATCCACACTACAATGTGTTTACAGTGTTTACAAATATATCCACTTTTGACTGCGGTTTTTGTTTGTTTTTACAATAAAAGGTGTTAGTGTGGACGGGCTCTTATACAGACAGTCTGGGGTGATATTCTCTTGACTATTGAAAACTCTTCTCCACATGAGCCCTTACCATCAGACTGCGCAGACTGATCTCGTCTGATCTCAGCAACTCTCCTCCTGTAGTACAGATAGTCCTTACTGTTCTTCTCAAACAAGAACCTGTGAGACACAATCACATTCAGTGGGTTCTAGGAATCGTCTTTAATAAACAACTGGATCAGATGGGACACGTACGAGAAGACAGGATTGTCTTTGTAGTCCTCCATGACCTTCTTCTCCAGCTCAGCTCCTCCTTCAGCGACAAACGTGGCCATCTTTTCAGTGAGGAGCTGGATGTCTTCATCCTCTGGGGGGGAAACTTTAAGCAGGCTATGAGAACTCCACGTAATACAATACAGCACACAAGCACATCCATCACACATGGAGGATGATTCAGGTTTGGAACAACATCAGAACGGTGATGAGAAAGAGAGACAGGCAGTGATACCTTTGACCTCCAGATAGTGTGCGTCCTCCTCCTCCTCATCTTCATCATCCGGTGAGCTGAACACACTGGGTCGGGCCGCCAGAACCGTGGTCTGTTTGGAGTGGGAATAGTTCTTGAACTGATTGATCATGCTGCTGACGGCCAAAGCCGGCCGTTTACCGATGAGGATGCTCTTTTTCGGCCCTTGCGTCGCTGATTGGTCATCGCTGGAGGGGGCGGGGCCATTAGAGTCACTTTTCGATCCTAGAGGAAAATACAAAAACAGACTGTAGTGACACTGCAAACCCCAGAGCACCATTTCTCCTCTTCATACATTTGGATTGAATTAAACATGTCACATTTGGATCAGATTATTTATCTGCACAACTTGAGTCATAATCCATCACCTGAGCTGACGTCAGACATTCTGAAGATTCAGCTCTTCCACATGTATGTCACTCACACAAACACACCCGTATTTATGACTGTCCACTTGTTATCAATGAGAACACACCTGCTTCAGTGCTGGACTTCTCTCTCTGCAACTTCAGAAACTGCTGCAGAAAACTGCCGTCGTTCACAAACTTATTTGATAATGAAGATGATGATGATGATGAGGATGATGATGAGGACGAAGGAGACGCCGCCTGTGACGGAGGAGAACTGAGAGAAACACACAGATCAACACACAGGTGGGTGTATGTGTGCTGCTCATCTCATCACATGTGAAGGTGTGTAAAGTCACCTGATGGGTTTGTTTGGACTCGGGCTTGACTTCAGCTGCCTCTGATCTCTCAGCTTGGCCTCGATCTCTCTTTTCTTCTGGGCGATCAGTTCCTCCTGCTTCAGGATCACGTTCAGCTTACTGTTCTGATGAGACTTCCACCCGCCGCGACCTGACACAACGAGAACATCGTCAACCCAACTGAAACACACACGCATCGCTTTACACACAGATTCATCTCTGAAATGCGCACAGAAGCGTTCATGAGTCCAGCTCTTTGGGTTTTGTGTACTTTAATCTGTGATTTAAATAGAAAATGACGTGGTTAATAGGATGTCTTTTCGTCAAGTTATTGCATTAGTTAGTTGATAATGAAATCTTACATCTGACGCGAAAAACATTGACAGAATGACACTGACAGACACTTCAGACTCAAGAACCAAAGAAAGATTTCTGTTGTTATTTAGCGCTGTAAGGTTCGTTTTAGTTCTCGCGTTTCATCTCCAGCAACACGACACATACATGTTTATTTAACGTTACAGCTCGCGCACTTTAGCACCGATGCTGTGAGCACAACACAGATGAAACGTCATTAAACACACACAGATCAACACGTGTCAGCGAACACAACACTCGCGATGGGGTTAATATGTGGTCGAGTGCTTTTATACAGAATAAACGCTTTATTTGTCGTGTGTTTCGATACCTGTTTCGTTGGACTCCATCGCGTTAATGTTGAGTAGCAGCAACAGCGTCTTCTTCTACAGCCGCAGCAGGAGCGAGCGTCGCGTGACACTGAAGGGCGCAGCGCCGCCTAGCGGCCCCCCGCGGCACACCATCGCTTCTTTCTAGCATTAGTTATTCCTCAATTAAAAGGTCCTTTACTTTCCCTTGTGATATTCAAAACCCCTATAAGTTTAAATCAACTCCAGCTGAAAGCAACTTACTTGGTGTCTTAATCCTCAACTTTGTAATCAAAACACGCACAATATTTTCTCTCACAAAACACGATTGTCAGAGTCACAAATATTATGATTTCAGCGTCTCAATTCGCATAATATTCGTCCTAAATAGTATTCGAAAATAGAATGAGTTTGTCCCAAATCACAGTATGATGAAATGAGTATTCTCAAAGTACCCGGATGGTCTTCTGTTGAACACTTGACCACTGATGTTACCCACAAGTCACCGCGAGAGGGCGAAGTTTGATGACACTACACTGCATAAATAACACGAAATAAATTAATAAATGTAAGTATACAGTAAACCATAAATATAAAATAGTGAATGAATAAATACTTAAATGCAAGGAAGAGCTGTATTGTGATGTTTGTGACAGTTAAGGACTACAGTCTTGTCCAGGAAACAACGGCCACTTCCGTTTCGCGTTGGTATGCGACCATACAGTTTTGCCACACAATATAATGTGTATAAGAAACTATAAGGGCACATTATACATAGGCGAAATGTGAAGCAGCAGATGTTTCGATAACATGGTGCCATAATAAAAGTCCAGAAACCATCACAGATCCCATCACAAGACTATTTTATTAGTGATGTGACATATGAGTACATTAGCAAAGAACAGTAAAGCATTGGGCCCTAGCCTTTCTATCTATCTATCTATCTATCTATCTATATCTATCTATCTATCTATCTATCTATCTATCCAGTACATATGAAGAGTTTTGTTCAAAAATGAGATTCAAAATTGAGTTTCAAAGTTTTCAAAAATCATGTTTTTTATTGTTCAGTCCAATTAATACCTATCAAAAGACAGTTGGCTGGTTTTGATATCAGACATAACTCAAATAATACAGCTTACTTGCACAATAAAACACAACAAAAACTAATAAAAAAGACTTTTGAACATTCTTAAAAATGGAGTTCTCTCATTATGGAACCAAACTCTTCATATATATCTATACATTATAAATAAATAGACATTATTTAGAATATGTAAATATGTTCATGATCTGCTTCTCCACTGAAGCACACGACTCAAGTGTGACAGAAGCTTTATTCACATCAAGAAGAAACTTGATTTAGTTCTATATTGAGTAGAATTCAACTGATTGCTGTTCATGCTGTTGTGAAACATTCTTGATGTAAATCCCTTAAGTTTACTGTGTACATTCATTAACTGGACGGGTGGAGAAGAGCATTTCATTCACACCGGAAGCTGTTTTCTGTCACGTTGTACAGATGTTTGAGCAAACCTTCAAAAGATCCAATCTCAGTTATAGTATAGCACACATATAATAACAGTTGATCTAAAAACAGCAGGAGGGCACAAAGTGGTCACAGAATTCATTTCTGGATCAGTTTACACGCAGTAGACCAGCTGGAGGTGTGAACATCAGCAGCTCTTCACATGACGGGCCACATTCATCTTCTTCCACAGATGTATCTGAAGGTCTCTTCTGCTGACAGAGGTCACGTGTCATTGTGCCTGAGAAACAGAGAGACAACGTCCCGTCAGAGAAAACATTATGTGTGTGTAAGATTATTTCTTACTGTCCCGTAAAATCTAAGTTTGATTATTCTAAGTCGAAGAGTCTAGTCGATTGAACCTTCAGAGTTTCTGGATCCAGGAGACCAAGAATGACCAGACACAGAGAAGTGCAGTTCAATCAGAGTCCAACGTTTATTGAATATAGGTCCAATATATATATGCATAAAAGAGGAAGTAACTTTGGTCATGGAAAATAACCAGACATTGGTCTCTCCTTATTAGGGTAAGACAACATATATCTCAGCTCCCTGTTCTTCATCATCTTGAACATTCAAAGACAGTATGTCATCAAGGCTATATTCATGTCGTCTTTGACCGGTCCGGACATGTCCCACGACAGTACTCCTCATGAGAAAGCTCAGCTACGTTATTTCACAAGGCCTGGTATACAATATGATATATGATACACAAACATCATTAAAATATATGATTCGTGAACAATAATACATTTCACACAATGAGCATGGGACACGGACAAAACCCAAATTCTCACAGTGTGTTAATAATGTGTGAAGTGTTGTGTTTACTGACTCTCTCTGCGGCGCTCCCAGAGTGTTCAACTGTTCCTCCAGAGCCACCATCCGCAAACCAATGTACCCCGACGACAACAGGAGAACAACCAGTCTACACACACACACACACAGTTGATCAGTAATTATTGATCATTGGTCATGTGTTGTGTATACAGTGATGTGAAAAAGAATTTGCCTCCTCCTGATAACAGAGTTAAATTTCACTAGCCACACTCAAGTCTATCTACTGTCAGACCTGTTGAATCCAGAAATCACTGAAGAAGAACCTGTGTGACAAACTGAAGTCTGAAGATCTCAAATAGCAACACATCATGCAGTGATCTGAAGAAATTTAAGAACAGATGAGACACAAAGTCATTGAAATGTCTCAGTGCAGAAAGGGTTACAGGCCTTATCTAAGTCTCTGACCCACAGTGAGAGCCATTATCCACAGATGGAGAACACATGGACCAGTGGTACACCGTCCCAGGAGTCAAATGACTATCAAATGACATGAATGGCCTATCAAAATGACTCCAAGAACACAACGATGACTCGTCCATAAAGATCCCAGAACAACATCTGAAGAATGTGGAGGGCTGAAGAAAATCTAAATAAAGGTTTTGGAGTCCAGACTTCAATCCAATTGAGATGCTGTGGCATGACCTTAAAAGTCTGTTCATGCTTGAAGACCCTCCAGTGTGTCTGAAATAAAACAATTCTCCTAAGAAGAGAGGGACACAACTCCTCCACAGTGATGAGAAAGACTTTCATCAACACTTGACTTCAGTTGTTGTCGTCAAGCGTGAAGCTAGTTATTAGGATTAGGGGGCAATTACTTTCCACATAGGGTCAGACATGTTTGGATTGTTTCTCCCTGAATAAATAAACCAACATTTTGTATTTACTCTGCTTTTCTTTGAGTAATATAACATTTGTTTTATGATCAAATATGCAAAAAAAAAGAAAGAAGTGGCAAATAGTTTTTCACATCACTGTATGTGTTCCCAGATGTATGTGTTACTGAGTGAGGAGGACTATCTGTGACCTTTACAGAGCTCTGAAAACCTTTCACTATGACACGGCAGTAAATGATAAAAACAGTCAGACAGACAGACAGACGGCGTGAGTTATATCAGTGTGACCATCAGCTCACTCAATCTTTCTCTTCCTGAAGAACCACATACCAGCAGAGATCATCAAGACAAAAGTTACTGTGTGTGTGAAGCTCACCAGCATCACTTTCATTTGACTTCATTCATCATGACTCATTTACTTCTCTCGTCTTTCTCTGAGGAGAATCTGACCGGAGCGTGTTTCACACTTACACAAGGAGATAAAACACCAGCAGTTTGTTCAGGACGCTCATGTCGTTGAAGGACAGAACGGATCTGATCTTCTCCGTCACCATGGCAACACAGGAGACCCCTGATGGATAAATGACATCACCATTAATAAAGATCATGAACATGAAGCTTCATAATAGAATATAATCAATGAACATGAATGATTATCTGACAGACAAAATTTCAATAACCCTTCTCTCTACAGGTAGTGCTCTAGCTTTTGTTGAAACCAGTAACTTTGTATTGGCACCTAATGTATTATGGCTCCTGTATGACATATCGCTTGTTGCTCCCTAACTCTATGTAAGTCGCTTTGGATAAAAGCTTCTGCTAAATGACTAAATGTAAATGAATCTGACGTGTTTATAGAGACAGAGAGAGTGTGCTCGAGTACACATACTGTAAATAATACACATGAAGAGGTACACACACACACTCACTCAAATGGGACAAAAACGCATGCACGCGCACACACACGCACGCACACACACACACACACACACACTTACATGGGACACAAACGTGCGGGCAAGCACTCACACTCGCGCTCACGCGCACACTCGCACACTCACACTCGCACACGCGCACTCACGCATACACGCACACACGCACTCACGCACACGCACTCGCGCACGCGCACGCGCACACACACACACTCACACTCACACACACACACACACACTCACACTCAAGCACTCACGCACTCACACTCATGCACTCACGCACTCACACTCATGCACACACTCACACTCATGCACACACACTCACGCACTCACACTCACGCACTCACACTCATGCACACACTCACACTCATGCACACACTCACACTCATGCACACACTCACACTCACGCACTCACACTCACGCAGTCACGCACTCACACTCACGCACACACTCACACTCATGCACACACTCACACTCACGCACTCACACTCACTGGGCACATACACGTGCGCAAGCTCTCACACACACACACATAGGACACAAACACAAGCTCTCTCACACACACACACACACATAGGACACAAACACAAGCACAAGCTCTCACACACACACAAATAGAACACAAACACAAGCTCTCTCACACACACACAAATAGAACACAAACACAAGCTCTCTCACACACACACACATAGGACACAAACACAAGCTCTCACACACACACACACATAGGACACAAACACAAACACAAGCTCTCACACACACACACACACACACACATAGGACACAAACACAAACACAAGCTCTCACACACACACACACACACATAGGACACAAACACAAACACAAGCTCTCACACACACACACACACACACATAGGACACAAACACAAACACAAGCTCTCACACACACACACACACACATAGGACACAAACACAAACACAAGCTCTCACACACACACACACACACACACACACACATAGGACACAAACACAAACACAAGCTCTCTCACACACACACATAGGACACAAACACAAGCTCTCACACACACACACATAGGACACAAACACAAACACAAGCTCTCACATACACACACACACACATAGGACACAAACACAAACACAAGCTCTCACACACACACACACACATAGGACACAATCACAAACACAAGCTCTCACACACACACACACACATAGGACACAAACACAAGCTCTCACACACACACACACACACACACACATAGGACACAAACACAAGCTCTCACACACACACACACACACACACACACACACACATAGGACACAAACACAAGCTCTCACACACACACACACACACACACACACACACACACACATAGGACACAAACACAAACACAAGCTCTCACACACACACACACACATAGGACACAATCACAAACACAAGCTCTCTCACACACACACATAGGACACAAACACAAACACAAGCTCTCACACACACACACACACATAGGACACAAACACAAGCTCTCACACACACACACACACACACACACATAGGACACAAACACAATCTCTCACACACACACACACACACACACACACACACATAGGACACAAACACAAGCTCTCACACACACACATAGGACACAAACACAAGCTCTCACACACACACATAGGACACAAACACAAGCTCTCACACACACACATAGGACACAAACACAAGCTCTCACACACACACATAGGACACAAACACAAGCTCTCACACACACACATAGGACACAAACACAAGCTCTCACACACACACACACACACATAGGACACAAACACAATCTCACACACACACACACACACACACACACACATAGGCAAGGGCGTAGATTTGGTTTCAACATTGGGGGGGTTGAACGTCCCAGATAGCACACGAACATATCACGGAGACGTCTATTTGATGTGTGTGTTTACATCTGGAAGACGTATTTTTTAGAGTGTTTGCTCATCTGCAATACGTCTATAGGATGTTTACTGTTAGAAGATGTCTTTAAGATGTAATGATTTAGAATGTATGTTAAACTGACATCTTATAGATGTCTATCAGATGTTAGTAAACAGCAGATGCTTTCCAGATGAAGTGATCTTTAACAGACATCTTCCAGACGTACGTGTGCTATCTGGGGTTGTATGCTGCCTGTTATTTTATTTTTTAATGTGTATTGTTATTGGATAATTTATTTTTCTATCTATCTATCTATCTATCTATCTATCTATCTATCTATCTATCTATCTGTCTTCTCCCTGTTCCTCACTGTGATAGAGAAAAGCCGGAATGTAAAACTTGACTTAGTATAAAGCTGTTTACTGGAGTATTTAAAGCATTAAAGACATTAATGTATAGTCTAACTTTACAAAGCTTTTTCTATACCGTTTCCTATTTTATTTTATTGATTGAATGTCATCTTCTTTACCTGATCACCTGGTCTTCCTCTCCCTCTGATGTCTTTTCTACCCTGTTGCTATATTTACCTCGAATCTGTTAAAAAGACTTGTTAAGAGATTATACACCTCGTAACGTTATGAAATTCGTGTATAATCCTCATTCATAAAATTCTAACATAGAAGAGATTATAAAAAGAAAGAAATGAAGTATTGAAAGCGCCAGTAGGCGGCAGCGATTCACTGTTTTATTGAGTGAGCCACTTAAATTATTCAATCATCTAATTCGTTCGAAAGTCAGATTATTTTAGGAAGAAAACAAAAATCAATGTGAATACTTTTATCATTGATAATTACAGACACTATTGAAAAATGAACTAATAAAACAGATGGCTGCTTTGGTAACTTGTTACACTGATAGATATAGCTAAATACATTGCAATGGATTAGTTAGCTAACAAATATGGTGTGTACTTAGCTATTATTACACAACATTCTCAGTACATGCTTTATTTATTTTTTTCATCCCTCTCTGACCAGCAGTTAAATATTGTCCGCTGTGCAGCGCTTCTCTTCATGTCTGGCGTACGTTAAGTTACCCGTGTGCTCTCCCATTCAAACACCTCTCGCGTTGTTTGGTGAAAGTGCGACTCAGTGGTTGGGCGTTACCAATCGGTTCAATGGAGGGGGAGTATTTTTTGTCTAATTTATTAGGACAAACTCATATTTGATTAGGAACAAAATTATTGTCACAAAATAAAGTAATTTTACATATTTTTCATTTGCTCTACTGTGATTTTCATGTAGAAATATTGGAGGGGTTGTAACTGATGGATTCGAATATTGGGGGGGTTACCTCCCCCCCATCCCCCCCATAAACTACGCCCCTGCACATAGGACACAAACACAAGCACAAGCTCTCTCACACACACACATACAGTCATGTGAAAAAATTAGGAAATTTTCAGTCCAGAAATCATTACATATCACTGGCTAATCTTGTTTTTATTTTTGTCTGAGAAATAAAGTGATTTAATTGCACGTAAACAACAAAAAATAACTCATGTTTTACTCAATAAACAAAAGATTTCAACATAAATGTGTATTCTAACTGAGGAAAAAGTTAGCACACCCTGCCCACTAATAGCGAGTGTTACGCCCTTTGGCTGAAATAACTTCAGTGAGTCTCTGACATGGGTCTGAGGAAAGTTGACCCCACTCCAATGAGTGTCACACCTTCTGCACATCTGTGAAGACAGCGAGGGCGTTGGGAACAATCTTAGCTTTGTTTTTCTTCTTAATGCTCTGAACGCTGGAAATGACAATCACGAGCTACACACACACACACGTCAGTCTTCATAAAGTAGACAGATTTGTGCGATGGCTCTTATTTGACTCACCTTGGTCTCTTTAAGCAGCACAGAGGAGTGAAAGCACACGTGATGTTGAGACACAAACATTTTACCGTGGTAAATCACTTCTTTTTGCAGAGCACATGTAAACACTGTAAATATAGAAGCACAAGAACAATTGAGTTTCTTTCTTACATCTGAGACGTTGATTATTGTCACAGCTCAGTATCATTGCTCAGATCCTTTACTGTGGTGTTACATGAGGAGACACCGAGACACCATGATCTCACCATGCTTCAGATCTTCTGGGATCTCAGGGAAGAGTTTCTGAAAGGTTGTGTAGTGGTTCTTGAAGCTCTGATTCAAAGAGGAAAAGACGAGAGACATGAGAGAGTTTTCTGTGGAGAGATTGAGTTGTGAATGAAGAGAAAAGCAAAAGTCCATCAGACCGATCCAGAGCCTTCTCCTCTACAGCTGAAGATCTGATCACAGAGTCATACACGTCACACAATCAATCTACTTACACACACACAAACGTACACGGTGTAAAAGTGTGATGATGTCTCACCTGCTTCTGTGATCCAGACGACCCAGGTGTGATTCCTCAGGATTCTGAAAGGATTTTCCCTCTGAAGATCTTCTCAACATGTTGCTCTTAGACTTGACTGAGACTGAACTGATATCCACATGATTTCTGCAGAAACAAACACAAGACACACAATATACACACATCCACACCTGTTACTGGACAGAAGTGTGTCGTCATACATCTCACCATAGTGCACTTCATCTCACTCTCATCGCATGAAAATGTATTTCAAAGTGCTGAGACAGAAGATAGTCCTGCAAGTTTGTCATGTTTCAAGAACAATTCTCTGATTTATCTGATTTTACATGCCGATCATTCCCAGATAACACATCAACAGCAGAAACAAACTGACCTGTACACATTCTTTACTGTTATCTGTGAACTGTGTTCAATGACTGTAAAATAAAGCAATATAATACTTTACATTTAGTGACCTACAGCAGAGCTGTGTCTCACTGACAGACTGGTATCCAAACTTCTAGACCTATGCCTCTCCTCATCTATCTGCAACTGGACCGAGATGCTAAGATTAGGCCCCTATTCCTCCTCCACCCTGACCTTCAGCACTGGTGTTCCACAGGGCTGTGTGCTGAGCCCACTCCTCTCCTCTCTTTACACTCACGACTGCATCACACCAACTCCATCATCAAATCTGAAGATGACACGAGTGTTGTGCGACTCATCTCAGGAGGAGATGAAACGGCTTACAGAGATGAAGTCCAGAGACAACCTGGCCATGAATGCTCCTAAATCAAGAGAGGTCATCCTAGACTTTCAGAAATGCACCACAGATCATACACCACTGCACATTAACGGAGTCTCCCTTCAGATTCCTGGGCACCAACATCACGGAGGGTCTCAGCTGGAGAACAAACACTTCTGCAGCAGTCAAAGACACAATAGAGACTTTACTTCATGAGGATCATCAGGAAAACCACATGGAGAAGCAACTGCTTGTGTCCTTCCATCAAGAGTGTGATAACATTCTGCATCTCCACATGGTACACCAGAAGCTCAGAGGCAGAGAATCAACTTCCCTCAAAGAACTTTTCACTCAGAGCACATGCACGCTAGCATTGGCACGCACGTCTATCCCAACTAACATCCCCTTGCCAGATAGAGACTACTATCCCCATCGCCCTCAAGCTTTCACCATACATACCTTATGAACTAATAGCTCATTTATTGCAACACATTGCGATATGCTGATATATGACACAGCCCTACCACACACATAACTATTGAATACACAGATTCTTCACAGGGTTAATCCTCACATTAGGACACTTGATATGACAACACACTACCCAGGTTACGCTCTACACTACTCACTAACTGTTCCTCTTTATTCTGTGCAACACACTACTGCATATTGTGCAACATCATATCTAAAGAGCAAAACCTGATTTCACTGTGACTCTATGCTGTTTATCTGACATTTATAGGCATTTGTCAGACACTTTTATCTAAAGTGATTTACATTGCGTTGTGTTATACCAGCGATTCCCAAACTTTTCATTCCAGGATCCACCTAGACTGGTATAATGTATCCTGAGACCGAACAGAAGTATGGGGAGAAAATACACATTCATCCTCTATAAATAGAAGAGTTTTTATTTTCCTTACATAGAATCAATGAAATTTAAGCTGCAATATCAAATCTATTGTCATTGCCAGTCATTAACTGGACTAAACTGCATTTTGTGTGTCATTCAAAAGTCAAGCGACGACCCACCACACACACACATGACAGCGTAAAGTGATGATCACTGTGCTGTAAACATCTAACTTTATTGTTCTTTAGTCACATGTACGTTCATTGTTTTGTCATTTCCCAGTTTTTATGAAACGCAGTTTAAAGAGACGCTCGCTCACGTGTTGACATATAAAACACACAAACTCACCCTAAACTGTCCAGAGAAAACCTCCTGTGTGCTCTTCTGCTCATGATGCTCCTCACAAGTGTCCACTTCTTCACCCAAACACATCTCATCATCATTATATACACACACCCTTCACTCTGACGTCACACTCTGACCACACCCACCAGATCACCAGAGCCACACCCACAACTCCTCAGCACTTCCCATGAGCACTGATGTCATCAAGCATCTTCTGTTGCACACATGTGACGTCATTGAGTTCTGCGCTCACACCTGCCGCACACATCAGCTGCTACACAAACACTGAACTCATCAACACTGAACACAAGACACACAACACAGATGCTTTCAGCACAACATCATGAGATCTCACAGGAGCTCAGCGTCACCAGAGAGAGAAGACAACAACGCTGATAAATCTACATCAATAAGTCTAAATCTGGATAAAATACATTTTAAGTAAGACATTGTGTATATAATAAATTCAAATTAATTTTCTTTATTAATATGTTTGTATGGTTTCCGTCCTACAATATTAAAATGTATGAAGATACACCAAATAGCGTCTTTATCTTCTGTCTTTATTATTTCAGCATTATTTATATATATTTTATCTTATATTATAGTGTGTCTGTGTTCAGTTTGTCTGCGGTGCGTGCAACCTTTCTACATCATAGGGCGTCCTCCCTAGGCTAAAAGGAGTATTACATTGAGCTTCTTTTTAAAGAATTGAACATATTTGATCTGTTTCTGAAGTTAGAAGTGTAAGACTTCACAATATATTGAGCCACACATCTCTCTATACACTGACTTCACTTTAAAAGATCTCTGTTGGGTGTTCATGTGTTAGGCGGTCTTTCACTTGACATGATGACTTTTATATTGTACAAATGGTATCTTGTGTCCTGTAATTCTACACTAACTCTAAAAAAAAACATCACACAAACCTTCGTGCCATTTTACATGTTCTAAGATTTGAAAATAAAAAAATCTAAGATGACTGCTATTACATCATGATCACAACCATCTCAACAAACACTCCACTCATTTACATCATCCTCATAACTGCTCATATGTCTGTTTTTAAAACCTGATTGTGTGTAAATGTGTTTCACATTCAAGATCTGGAGATTTCACATATGGCGGATCAGACCAGTTTACAGTAAAGTGACGCACACGGTACAGTCACAGAATAACAGAGACGCTTCTGCATCTGCAAGAAAAGTTCAGATGACCCTTGACCTCACCTCTCCTTCAGTGTCACTAACATCCAGTGCTATCTCTCCATCCATCTTTCAGTCTGTCTGTTAAAACTCTGTTCAAATAAAGGGTTCAAAACATTAAAGCAGTGAACTTTAAACCAAAGCGTCTGAAGCAAAACCTTGTTTGTGTGTCATACCTGTGATGTCAATGACTGACAGCTCACGTGTGTTCAGATTTAAGATGGACTTCAAATTAAAATTGCATATAAGAATTTATAGTCTGTTTAATACTTGACATGTGTTTCTCTCTCATTTATCTTTAATGTGTGCTTATCTGTGTGTGTGTCTGTTTTCTGTGTTTTCACCTTTTTTGTCTTTACTTTTCTAACTTTAAATGTTTTGCTTATAGTCAATATGTCTCATGTTCAGATGCTTTGTAACATGTTGTGAATCAGGCCTATTCCCTCTATACTGAACACACGCACGCGCAGGGATAAATGCGTAAAAGACTGAAGAAATAACAGACACAGCTCACACGAGTCATTTCAGTATATCCAGTCATTCTCTTTTAATACAAAGTTGATGTATCTACATACATGATTTTAAATCGATAAGCAGAGAAAAGTGAGAGATCTACAGAAGCGCTCGGCCCATTTCTCCTCGTTTAACTCATTTGTTGCTTTTATGGAGGACTTTCATCTGAAAGAGTAAATGTGTTCCGATTTCTCCCAATGTGCTCTAAATGCTCAGCTGAAGATTCTTACTGTGCTGTACCGCAGTACCACGGCGGTACTCAACGGTTAACTGTAACAAATCACCAGCTGATATTTGGGCCTTATGGAGACATTCAGCATCATTCTAGCGTTTCCACGGCAACACAAGACACCTCTGTGCTGTTTGTTTGTGTTTGACTTGTGCGTGTGCTTTTATCTGAACCGACCGGAAGCTTGTCTTCCCTTCGTCGACTCGTAACGTCAGTAATGCTCGTGTGATCACATGGGTCACGTCTGCTCGGGTTTGGACTCACGAGGGCCGTTTGCTTCCTCTAGAACGGTCAATACACAGGAGATATCAAAATATCTGAGAGGTTACAAAGCACAACACTGTACACATGAGCTATGACCAGTCACATTAGCTTGCCAACTACATCACGGCTCACCAATTAGAGAAAAGCAGTAGAAATAAATAAATAAATAGATCCTTTAAAATTCAAGCGTAATATCGACAAAAGGAAATAAAAAAGGGTTAAATATTTGACAACAACAATAAGGCTGATTTGACGTGTCTCGTGGAGATCTCCAAACGCCTCCTTTCTAACCTGTGCTACTCAACACGCTTCACTAAACTAAACGTGACGGGAACCGTGTCCTTTCATTTGGTTTCTTCAGCAAGAGAAATGGGCACAAATGAAGTTTTAAAGGAATGAGACGTGTGTATTTTGGACTATTGAGGAAGAATGTGACGTCTGCCCCGTATATGAACACGGCGGACATCAGGAGACTGAAGCCGTTCAAAACTCCCTTCGCTTTCCAAACACGGTCAAGCAGCATATAGTTATAGAGACACATGGAGTATTCACAGCAGTTCTGTACACACGGGACGGCTCCAGACAGGAAACAGATTATATCACATGAGACGTGAAGCTCTCCGCCGTCGCTCTGTCAGGCACAGAAGGTTGGAGATCCGCCTCCGTCACATCCTTCACATCTGATCTGATGTTGGCAAAAACAGTTTGAAGAAACCCCCGCTGAAGGGTGCAGCAATTAGTCAGGCTTTGATTTCAGAGTTTGTTTTTTCTTATTAAATAGATTTTTACAGGTAATATTTTTTCCTCTTGTTACGAAGAAGAACTTCATCCACAGTTGAATATTTCTAGAAAGCCAACCACAACATTAATATCAATATTTGAACACTGAGGTAATAGTTTGCGTCTGTAGTTGTCATCGTGTGTTTCCTCTGTTTCAAGCCAATGTCCTGGTGTTTGTCCAGAGGAGGTGCTGTTGAAATGTCGGCGTTCTTCTTCTATGTTGCATAGTGATCAAAACTCCCAAGGTACTCAAGAGCGGCCTGATAGCAGAAGTGATATTCATCCTGAAAACAGACAGAACAACAAGAGCGACACACTGAGAAAGATGTCTGGAAACACAAATACGTTAAAGGAGAACCACACTTTTCCTGTGTTTAAGTGCTATAATCGGACCCCGGGTGCATCTAGAAACCCAGAAAACGTGAAATATAAGAACCCAGTAAGTGGTGGGCCATTCCCTGCAACATGAGATAAATCCAGCCTTTCAAAGCTCCAATCAGTTGTTGGTGGATGAAATATAGTCCCATCTACACTTTTTTCTAATTTCAGAAGTCGTTTCACTCGGGTATACGTCACAATACACAAAAAAAGGCCAATCAACACTTCGGCTTCATGCCGAGTTCAACACAGCAATGATTCTGAAGTGTGGTGATGTGTGAAGACTGTACCTCTGTCTGCACCATCGCTGGCCGTTGTGTTCGCAGCATTTTGACTGTCTGGAAGATGTCGACCGCACCTTCATAACGCATCCGCTCCAAAACTATACTGAGAGTGATGAAGACCCCCGTCCTGCCCACCCCCGCACTGAGTGAGAGAGAGAGACTTTTTAATACACCTGATCATTTCACCCGTCATCAACACAGAATGATTGACACACACACCTGCAGTGGACAGCGATTGGTCCATCCTGACCGAACTGCTCCTTGGTTTTGTGCACCTGTCCGATGAAGTCAATGAAACCTTCTCCTGACTTTGGAACTCCAGTTTCCGGCCAATCGGTGAACTGGAACTGTCGGACGGTTCTGGACTGTCCGTCCTGTGGAGACAAAGACGAGGGTGAGTAAGAGGATGATGAAACTGACTCTCAGTTGTTGGTTTTGTGAACCCAGTTACTGTGATGGTGTTGTCTTCAAACATCTCTCTCACCCTGGCGTCTGTGACTTTAAATTCTCTTAGGATGTACTGAGGCATGTTGTATTCTGCCATCGGATCCACCACAAAGTACTGATAGCGCGCAGAACGTTCGGCCGGCCAATACTGGTGACACTTTTCCTACAAACCCAAAATCCAACAGCAGAAAATCACTTTGTGAAACCCCTGAATAAAGCTTGAAGAATAATGAAATAATCTCCTCGTGTTCTAAAAAGGTTCCACAGCACTTTGTGTGTATGAACTCATTTATATCCACTGCATGAAGTTCTCCTTTACCCGTCCGAGCTCTCGCAGTTTGGTGAGCATCACGACGATGGTGGAGTTGTGTTCCCAAAGCGTCCGCCAGAAGTCTTCCGTGGTCTCAGCTAAAGGTCCTTGTGTGGCGATGTACGCCCTCTGCTGTCTGAAACACACAAACACAATCACAGCTGAGACACATCATCATCATCGCACAACACTGAGTATTTCGTCACAAACATCAGATGCTCTGTGTGTGTGTGTCAGCCCACCTGTATCCATCAATGAAACTAGCGTTGATGTAGTCAGAACCTTCCAGCCCTCTGATTGGCTGCAGACACACACGGGTGGTCTCGTAAGGCATGATGTTCACCAGACGGTTCTTGAACTTGTTGCAGGGCAGATTAGCGCTGACAAACCTTGATGTGTGGGCTTTAGTGTTGGCCAGACGCTGACAAGACAGACAGACAGATGAGTCAAACTGAACCTTGAAATGGTTTGTAGAAGTGAGAGCAGTAGAAACTAGAAGAAGTCACCCAACATCTGAAGAAATAGTTTTAAATCTAAGATATCCAACAGCCTATAAACATATAGAAGGTGCAGCAGGTGATCTGACGGTGATGAGCTGAGTTAAGAGTCAGTACCTTAAACTCCAGCTCCATTCCGCTCACGTGCTCTCCCGCCTCCACCTGTGACAGCGTCTGGATGTAGGAATAGAGACTGCGAGCGGCGACCTCAGTGTTCCCGCAGGCCACGGCCTCCAGCAGCGCCTCATAGATGAAGCTGTACTGATCTTCTGTCTGGACCATGTAGTTCCTCTGAGAGCGCATCAGGGTCACATGACCGTACACGTCCACCGTACGCTCGTGACGGATTCGCTCCAGCATCGCATCGATCACTATAAAGCAACCGGTGCGGCCCACCCCAGCACTGAGACACACAGACAGTGGGAGTGAGACAAAGATCTAGTTCACAATTCACATTCACATTTAGGCATTTGGCAGACGCTTTTATCCAAAGTGACTTGCATTGCTTTATCCTAAACATTTTACAAAGGTATTTGCAATCCCCTGGGATCGAACCCACAACCTTGCGTTTTCTAACGCAATGCTCTTACCGCTGAGATACAGGAATACAGGAGTTCACTGTCATTCTATACTGAGACACACAGACAGTGAGAGTGAGACAAAGATCTAGTTCACTGTCATTCTGTACTGAGACACACAAATAGTGGGAGTGAGCCAGACAGACAGAGACTGAGACACACAGACAGTGAGACAGACAGTGAGAGTGAGACACACAGACAGTGAGACACACAGACGGACAGACAGTGAGAGTGAGACACACAGACGGACAGACAGTGAGAGTGAGACACACAGACGGACAGACAGTGAGACAGACAGTGAGAGTGAGATACACAGACGGACAGACAGTGAGACAGACAGTGAGAGTGAGACACACAGACAGACAGTGAGACACACAGACAGACAGTGAGAGCGAGACACACAGACAGTGAGAGTGAGACACACAGACAGACAGTGAGAGCAAGACACACAGACAGTGAGAGTGAGACAGCTGTAAACAGAAGTTCAGTATCATTTCATTGTGATATGTCCAGTCAGGAGAAGCACAGTTTAGATGACAGATGTGAACACAGAGATTTGTGGGATTAATAACTATAATCCAGATTACAGACGAACACAATTCCATGGAATATCTCCATCCAGAACATCCGGCTAGAAACGCTCATGATCCCCCTGACTGTCTGACTGTATGACTGACTGAGTGACTGTATGACTGTCTGACTGACTGATTGACTGTATGACTGACTGAGTGACTGTATGACTGTCTGACTGACTGATTGACTGTATGACTGACTGTATGACTGTATGACTGTCTGACTGTCTGACTGACTGTATGACTGACTGTATGACTGACTGTATGACTGTCTGACTGACTGACTGTATGACTGACTGAGTGACTGTATGACTGACTGACTGTATGACTGACTGACTGACTGACTGACTGTATGACTGACTGAGTGACTGTATGACTGTCTGACTGACTGAGTGACTGTATGACTGACTGACTGACTGACTGTATGACTGACTGACTGACTGACTGACTGTATGACTGACTGAGTGACTGTATGACTGACTGACTGTATGACTGACTGAGTGACTGTATGACTGACTGACTGTATGACTGACTGAGTGACTGTATGACTGACTGACTGTATGACTGACTGAGTGACTGTATGACTGACTGACTGTATGACTGACTGACTGACTGACTGTATGACTGACTGACTGACTGTATGACTGACTGAGTGACTGACTGTATGACTGACTGAGTGACTGTATGACTGACTGAGTGACTGACTGACTGTATGACTGACTGACTGACTGACTGTATGACTGACTGAGTGACTGTATGACTGACTGACTGACTGACTGTATGACTGATTGACTGTATGACTGACTGACTGACTGACTGTATGACTGATTGACTGTATGACTGACTGACTGACTGACTGTATGACTGACTGAGTGACTGTATGACTGACTGACTGACTGATTGACTGTATGACTGACTGACTGACTGTATGACTGACTGAGTGACTGTATGACTGACTGACTGACTGACTGTATGACTGACTGAGTGACTGTATGACTGACTGACTGACTGACTGACTGACTGTATGACTGACTGAGTGACTGTATGACTGACTGACTGTATGACTGACTGAGTGACTGTATGACTGACTGACTGTATGACTGACTGACTGACTGACTGACTGTATGACTGACTGAGTGACTGTATGACTGACTGAGTGACTGACTGTATGACTGACTGAGTGACTGTATGACTGACTGAGTGACTGTATGACTGACTGACTGTATGACTGACTGACTGTATGACTGACTGAGTGACTGTATGACTGACTGACTGTATGACTGTATGACTGACTGAGTGACTGTATGACTGACTGACTGTATGACTGACTGACTGTATGACTGACTGAGTGACTCTATGACTGACTGACTGACTGACTGACTGACTGACTGTATGACTGATTGAGTGACTGTATGACTGACTGACTGTATGACTGACTGAGTGACTGTATGACTGAGTGACTGTATGACTGACTGACTGTATGACTGACTGAGTGACTGTATGACTGACTGACTGTATGACTGACTGAGTGACTGTATGACTGACTGACTGACTGACTGACTGTATGACTGATTGAGTGACTGTATGACTGACTGACTGTATGACTGACTGAGTGACTGAGTGACTGTATGACTGACTGACTGTATGACTGACTGAGTGACTGTATGACTGACTGACTGACAGTCAGTCAGTCAGTCATACAGTCAGTCAGTCAGTCAGTCATACAGTCATACAGTCATACAGTCAGTCATACAGTCAGTCAGTCAGTCAGACAGTCATACAGTCAATCAGTCAGACAGTCAGTCAGTCATACAGTCAATCAGTCAGACAGTCAGTCAGTCATACAGTCAATCAGTCAGTCAGTCAGTCATACAGTCAGTCAGTCAGTCATACAGTCAATCAGTCAGACAGTCAGTCAATCAGTCAGTCAGTCAGTCAGTCATACAGTCAATCAGTCAGACAGTCAATCAGTCAGTCAGTCAGTCAGTCATACAGTCAATCAGTCAGACAGTCAGTCAATCAGTCAGTCAGTCAGTCAGTCATACAGTCAATCAGTCAGTCAGTCATACAGTCAATCAGCCAGTCAGTCAGTCAGTCAGTCAGTCAGTCATACAGTCATACAGTCAGTCAGTCAGTGAGAGATAGAGATAGTGAGATAATGAGAGATAGAACATAAATAAGTTGATGGAGACACACAGCTTTCAACCTCAGACACCCCCTACAATATTCTATTCAACCATTTAATGAGAGGAATGAGTGTGTGTGTGTGTGTGTTGATAAGAGACCTGCAGTGGACGATGACAGGACCGGCGTCTGGCGGGTTACACGCCTTCACTCTCCGTAAGAAAGCCAAGAATGGAGTGGGGTATTCAGGAACGCCATGATCAGGCCAAGCTGTGAACTGAAACTGTCGCACTTCTCTCCTCTCATTACAGCCGTTCTGATGGAAGACATCAGCCACACAATCACCACATTGTGTTGAATCAAAAGCATTTGAAACCAGCGGACAGACGGAGAGAAGGAGCTCTCTGACCTCAAACAGCACTTAAGTGTCTTTACCTTGTGTAGAGAGAAGGTCCGCACACAGAACGTGGCCAGCTCCATCGTGTCCAGCAGAGTGACCTGAACCGCTCCGTACGTGTCGGCCCCGCGGCCGGGCCAGTACTGATCACACTTAATCTACACAAGACAACACAAACACTCAACACATCCAGCCGTGACACCAGAGAAAGAACACACTTGATGCGGTTCAGCACTCACTCGGGATTTCTCCTCCAGTCGAGTCATCATCACCACAGACGCGGCTCTCTGTTCCCAAACCATCCTCCAGAAGTCACCGAAGGTCTCGGGCAGAGGACCCTGCGTGGCGATGTATGCATTCTGTTTCCTGTAGCCATCGATGTAGTTAGCATTGATGTAGTCACTACCCATAATGCCTGTTAAAGACAAGAGCCAAAAAAAACATCAAGTTTCCCTCGCAGGAATGAGAAGAACAATCTTAAACCTCTCGTTTCTAAGAGCTCTCCACCAAAGCATGACGATGATGTCATCAATGTTTCAGTAGCTCACTTCCTGTTTTTACACTCTGGTGTTGATGTGTGTCAGACTGAGAGTCTCGTCTTACCGTCCACCGGAGCGACGATGACACGCGTGTGGTCGTACGCAATCACGTTGGCATAGCGATTCTTTGGCTTGTTGACCTCCAGATTTGAATGTTCCCACATGAACTGCTGCCCTGGGTCGATCGACTGACACACACACACACAGACACACACACACAGACAGACACACACAGACATAGACAGACACACACACACACACACACAGACAGACACACACAGACATAGACAGACACACACACACACACACACACACATAGACAGACACAGACACACACACACAGACAGACACACACAGACATAGACAGACACACACACAGACAGACACACACACACAGACACACACACACAGACATAGACAGACACACACACACACAGACAGACACACACACACACAGACAGACACACACACACAGACAGACACACACAGACATAGACAGCTTTAAAACACTTCACACTTTAAAGGAGAATGATTGGCTCTGTTCTCATAGTTGAGGTGTGTGTGTGATGTTCTCAGGTCAGCTAGAGGTCATCCCTTCGTGTGGGACACCTCTGAAAAGTAGCGTAAAAATGTGATAGAATAATAATATGAAAACATTTTAATACAGCTTTTTTAACCATTTAGCTCGTAAAAAAATTGATTTCTTATTCAGTCCATTTCAACTACAAAAAAAATTAAAGCATAGATGAAATAACATAAAACCATATTAATGGTGATTTTAATTTAAGGTGTACTGTCTCTTTAAATGTTGAGCGCAAAGATCAGACGTGGAGTTTTCATGTTGTACACTTTGAGGATCTTCTCAAAAAGAGAAAACTAAAGAAATAAAGAACAAACAAATCATGAAGAAGAGTTTCTCTTGCAAACGTATTTCAATTAGGGCTGTCAAATCCAGAATAAAAGTCTTTGTTTACATAACATCTGTCTATTTACTGTGCATATTAAGCTTGTATTCATAAATACAAACACATGAATACATATTTAGGAAATATGTACATGTATTTATTTATATATTTACCAATAATTTAAATTAGATATAAATGTTTATTAATTTGTATATTTTTCTTAAATATATGCATGTATGTCTATGTGTTAATAAATACAAAATGAATATGCACAGTACACAGATATATATGATGTAAACACAAACTTTTATTCTGGATGTGATTAATTGTTTGACAGCTCTAATTTTAATGCATTTGATGATTTGCAAATAATATTTATTTTAATACGCTAACCGCAACCAATAGTCTAAGTTGACCTGTGAGGATCACCACCTGTTCTACTGACAGACGTCACAGCCACTTGAAATCACTTCTGTCTTCTCAAACATTAGATAAAAGTCAGGCTTTAAAAACTGTGTCTATATGAGCTCGCTGGACACGTGTGTGCTCTGGGTGGAGGCTTTTGTCACAGCGCTGTTAAACACTGCAAAGGTTTTTCATGTTTTCCTGTCAATAATTCTCGAATCAAGATGAATTTACTTGATGAGCAAGAGAATTAAGGTTTACCTTCTTCTTGGTCACTCAATTCAAGATTATTTTTCTTTAGCACAAATTGACTGAAATTTCTTTTTTTGGATTAAAAACAAGACTTATTTTCTATTGTCATTTTGCTCATCAAGAAAATACACATTGATTCAAGAATGTTCAGACATTTTTACTGGAAAACAGAAAAACAACTAAGAAAGTCATTTTTTGGAGTGTAAACGATGGCGCAAACAAGCATCTCATGTGCGTTGTGGGTTAAACATGTTTCTAAATGTGACAACTCAAAACCAACAGACATGTGACGTGCGGGACAAGGGCTGAATGTTGTGCGAGTATAATATGAGTCTCTCTCTCTCTCACCTCATACTCCTGTGACAGGTTCAGGTTGTCATTGGCCTTCAGATGATCCGTGTGCTCTGATAGTTCTGTGATGGGGATGAGGGGGTGACTCATCATACCTGCAGGGGCAGAGGTGACAGCAGTTGTCATGGAGATGACCCACAACTGTCACGTGAGTGTGTGTTCTTTATGAAAACTATCCCAGAATGCAAAATAAAAAACAAGCATGAGAATTACAGCATCATATTTGTTTTGAGTGGAATAGATAAACATGTTTATTAGAAGATGTCATCACAATACTTTTTTACATCTTTCTGTCGTTCATGTGAGTGTTTCTGCTCAGGTGTTTGTGTGACCTCTCGGGTCAATACTCATTTCACATGTGTGTGTGTGTGTGCGCGCAGTGCCTGGTGTTTGGAAGTTAATGCGTCTCATTTCCACGGGGTCAGTGGGGTTATGAGCCATCATCTCAGCGTTACTCAACAAACACTTGGTGCCTGGCTCGGAGTCCTTGCGTTTACTAAAAAGTGAAATCACACACAAATAAACCTCGTTTACCCTGTTGAAATCACTGTGACACCACACATAGACACATAGAGAAATATAATAAACAACAGAAAAATGAAGTTGTATACAAGAATTTTTTTATAATTAATATAAATCATATACAAATAAATGTGTTTTAAGACTGTTCCTCCAATCAGAACTCAATTCCTGAAATATTATTTTGAAAGCAGTGAATCAATCTTTACATCTAACAAGAAAATAAAAAGTTTCTCTAATTTACCTGTCAGGTTTACTGAAGTCCCATCAAACACAGCCAGAAGGACAGAGAGAGAGAGAGAGAGAGAGAGAGAGATGACAGAGTGAGAGAGAGTGTGAGAGAGAGAGAGAGGGAGTGTAAAAGAGAGAGAGAGAGAGAGAGAGAGGGAGTGTAAAAGAGAGAGAGAGAGAGAGTGTAAAAGAGAGAGAGAGAGAGATGACAGAGTGAGAGAGAGAGAGAGTGTAAAAGAGAGAGAGAGAGAGAGAGGGAGTGTAAAAGAGAGAGAGAGAGAGTGTAAAAGAGAGAGAGAGAGAGTGTAAAAGAGAGAGAGTGTAAAAGAGAGAGGGAGTGTAAAAGAGAGAGAGAGAGTGTGTAAAAGAGAGAGAGAGACAGAGAGAGAGAGGGAGGGAGTGTAAAAGAGAGAGAGAGAGAGTGTAAAAGAGAGAGAGAGAGAGAGTGTAAAAGAGAGAGAGAGAGAGTGTAAAAGAGAGAGAGAGAGTGTAAAAGAGAGAGAGAGAGAGTGTAAAAGAGAGAGAGAGAGAGAGAGAGAGGGGAGTGTAAAAGAGAGAGAGAGAGAGAGAGAGAGGGAGTGTAAAAGAGAGAGAGAGAGAGAGAGTGTAAAAGAGAGAGAGAGAGAGAGAGAGAGAGAGATGGAGTGTAAAAGAGAGAGAGAGTGTAAAAGAGAGAGAGGGGAGTGTAAAAGAGAGAGAGAGAGAGTGTAAAAGAGAGAGAGAGAGTGTAAAAGAGAGAGAGAGAGAGTGTAAAGAGAGAGAGAGAGAGAGAGAGAGAGGGAGTGTAAAAGAGAGAGAGAGAGAGAGAGAGAGGGAGTGTAAAAGAGAGAGAGAGAGAGAGAGTGTAAAAGAGAGAGAGAGAGAGAGAGAGAGAGAGATGGAGTGTAAAAGAGAGAGAGAGTGTAAAAGAGAGAGAGGGAGAGTGTAAAAGAGAGAGAGAGAGAGAGAGAGAGGGAGTGTAAAAGAGAGAGAGAGAGAGAGAGTGTAAAAGAGAGAGAGAGAGAGAGAGAGAGAGAGAGAGATGGAGTGTAAAAGAGAGAGAGTGTAAAAGAGAGAGAGGGAGAGTGTAAAAGAGAGAGAGAGAGAGAGAGTGTAAAAGAGAGAGAGAGAGAAAGTCAGTATTAGGCAACTTTATTGATTTTAGTTTGATATATTTTTCGAGCAGTAAGTCTCAGTAAATCAAGATGAAATAAGGTAAAGTTCAACTAGTCAGAACTGGGCTCTAGACTGACACTTGAGAGACTTATTCAGATGGTGGCAGCAGCCTTTTATTTAATAGCATCAGAGTCGTGGGATGAGGTAAGAAAAAGGAATCAATAAAACCTCATTGAAATGTATTTAATACATTAATAAATCAATTACATATTATTACAAATCAATGTTTATGATTGAATTATTTTATTGTACATGTAAACTCTCTTTCAACACTTTTCCATATTTAAAGCACATCTTTCTTAAAGCTACTTTCTTCCTTTATTTGTTGTGATCAATTCTTTTAATATCAGTGAGTGTTTTGGGCCGTCCTTTGTTGTTTAATGAACATTATAAACAGAGATCTTTATGATGCTGCTGCGCCTTTAAGAGCTCGTGCACTATACTGGAACACACGTGTGTTTTGTTTCTAAACTGTTTGGTCACGAAACTAAATACATTTACAAGGTTTCTATTTAATTTGGGAATTTTGAGGTTATTTTGTGTTTATTTGTGTGTTTCAGAGTAAGAAAGAGAACTCAGTTCAGTATGTTGTGCTCTGACTCTCTGGGGCAGCGCAAGGAAAAGCGCTCTCGTCACGTGCAGCTGACGCATGTGATGGATGGGACGTCATGAGAGTTTTGTGGATGGCATCGAGGAGGTGTATCACGGATCATTTGGTTCAGTTTAAATATCATTACACATCGTACTCAGGAGACGTGATTCTTTCACACCAAATGAAAATGGGGCCCATTGTTATCCAAACTCTGAACTCAGAACAGTCTCACGCAGACCAGGAAATTAAAGTTCTGCAGTAAGAATAAAGATAAGGGTTATTAAAAGTTTCCTCCAGATGAATTATGGGATATATTTTGGGTATTTTAATCTCTGTGCAGTTGACGTCACACATGATGAACGTCTTGTGCAGAAATAGCTGCAGAATTCTTGAATATTTAATGATCGTTCATCAGTCTGGTCCAAAGATCACAATCATCTCCTCACACCAGACCACTAACACTTCACACTGTCCTGCACTTAAAGAACTGTTATCAGAAAGCATCTACTCTATATGCATCTCTTTAAAAATAAAACAAAACTGAGATCTTCAACCCGACTAAACCGGTTAGAGCACGGCACTAGAAATGCTAAGGTCATGGGTTTGATCCCAGGGGATTACATATAGTCAGAAATAAATACAGAATATGTAGAAAACAATGCAATGCAAGTGACTTTGGATCAAAGTGTCGGCCGAATGCGTAGAAGTGAATGTAAATATATCAGATATGATGTAAACGTGCAGCGGATCACATGACACCAATGGAGCAGCAGCTGATCACATGACACCAATGGAGCAGCAGCTGATCACATGACACCAATGGAGCAGCAGCGGATCACATGACACCAATGGAGCAGCAGCTGATCACATGACACCAATGGAGCAGCAGCTGATCACATGACACCAATGGAGCAGCAGCGGATCACATGACACCAATGGAGCAGCAGCTGATCACATGACACCAATGGAGCAGCAGCGGATCACATGACACCAATGGAGCAGCAGCTGATCACATGACACCAATGGAGCAGCAGCTGATCACATGACACCAATGGAGCAGCAGCGGATCACATGACACCAATGGAGCAGCAGCGGATCACATGACACCAATGGAGCAGCAGCGGATCACATGACACCAATGGAGCAGCAGCTGATCACATGACACCAATGGAGCAGCAGCTGATCACATGACACCAATGGAGCAGCAGCTGATCACATGACACCAATGGAGCGGCAGCTGATCACATGACACCAATGGAGCAGCAGCGGATCACATGACACCAATGGAGCAGCAGCTGATCAAATGACACCAATGGAGCGGCAGCGGATCACATGACACCAATGGAGCAGCAGCGGATCACATGACACCAATGGAGCAGCAGCGGATCACATGACACCAATGGAGCAGCAGCTGATCACATGACACCAATGGAGCAGCAGCTGATCACATGACACCAATGGAGCAGCAGCGGATCACATGACACCAATGGAGCAGCAGCTGATCACATGACACCAATGGAGCAGCAGCGGATCACATGACACCAATGGAGCAGCAGCTGATCACATGACACCAATGGAGCAGCAGCGGATCACATGACACCAATGGAGCAGCAGCTGATCACATGACACCAATGGAGCAGCAGCTGATCACATGACACCAATGGAGCGGCAGCTGATCACATGACACCAATGGAGCAGCAGCGGATCACATGACACCAATGGAGCGGCAGCTGATCACATGACACCAATGGAGCGGCAGCTGATCACATGACACCAATGGAGCAGCAGCTGATCACATGACACCAATGGAGCAGCAGCTGATCACATGACACCAATGGAGCAGCAGCGGATCACATGACACCAATGGAGCAGCAGCGGATCACATGACACCAATGGAGCAGCAGCTGATCACATGACACCAATGGAGCAGCAGCTGATCACATGACACCAATGGAGCAGCAGCTGATCACATGACACCAATGGAGCAGCAGCTGATCACATGACACCAATGGAGCGGCAGCTGATCACATGACACCAATGGAGCGGCAGCTGATCACATGACACCAATGGAGCGGCAGCTGATCACATGACACCAATGTTGAGCTTCAGGAAAAATGTGGATTTGGTTTGAATTTGAGATTTTTATAAAAAATAAATAGATTGATCCCAATACTCCAAGTCACAATTAAACATCTAAAATGATCTTGATTGTTTTAAGTTTTCTGACAGGTGCACCTTTACTAATACAAACTCTTGGCCGAATAATAGTGAACATGTAGCCCTCTCCCTTCATGAACAGTCTATATTAGGCCTATAACTGACTGCTAAAAGATTATAATGAAAGTTACTCTGTAGCCCTACAACTAAACACTTCATTAAAATGTGTCATTCCACATTAGGCCTATGAACTAAAATTATGAATAAATGAAAACTGTTGGATTATTATAGGCTACATTGCAAAATTATTTAGTTATTTAGTAAATTATAGAAAAAAAACATCCAATGCAAGCAATTCTGATGCTGACTGACAACCACATCAGTTCACGTCTCTCCTACAAACTCCGCCCACAAAAGCTGACTGTCACTGTTCTCTCAGATGGTGAACTCGTGGACAGGATGTCAAAGGATGTCTCGAGCGGCAGGGCAACTGTACAGAACGCTTCTGCCTGATGTGAAGTTACCGACCGGTGAAGATGCTTTCAGTCAGAAATTTACTTCCGTGTGGAAAGTCATGTGCTCAGTCTTTCTCTGACACTTTAAAATGCGTGGAACACACTGACTTCATGTTTGTGGCATTGTCTTTGGTAAAGGGAAATCATCCCTTAAGGGTGCCATCTGGGCACAGGACCTGATTGATGCCAATTATAAGATCTTTCATAAAAAGGTCAAAAAGCAGATGCAAGCAATACAGAAGTAATCCCGCGGCTCCTTACGACATATTAACGTATTATAAAGCGAATTGAGCGGTCACTAAAATAATGATTTTATATCATCTGTAAACTCTGCTTCTGCCACTGAAACTGAAACTTTGGATGAATATCAAACCTGAGAAGCTGAGAAGTGGACATTTGAAAGAGAGACTAGCACCTGTCTGTCATAACAGAGCCGTTTCCATCACACAGGTGATCTGAGTAATAAATATCAACACTGTTTTCTCT
>CM017899.1:31195012-31205012 GCA_008369825.1 Triplophysa tibetana | reverse complement strand
TTCTCATTCCAGACCTTTAGATTGTCCTGGACTGTTGATATTAAAGGGGTCATATGTCCTTGGTGTGTTATAGGTTGCTCATGCATTTGCATCTGTTGTGAAGTAAATTTCACATGCGTATGAAGTGAGTAAACTCAAATATGTTCAAGCGTCCATCTTCCCCCGAATAGCTCGATTAATTTACGCAAGTCACATCTGTTGAGAGGGCTCAGTAAGACCGCCCAAATGTTTACTCAAGTAAGGTGGTGTACCCCTCAGTACAGTTGAAGAGGAACCTGATGTTCCAAATATGGTCAGAGATGTTACATTTCCCTCTCACGCTTGCAGTATTCAACCAATCACTACACACTGGTGAACTGGCCAATCACAGCACACCTCACAGAGCCATGAGCTTTGTTCAAAATCCAGAGAAGAGATACAAACATGCACGTGTGTGGAAAATACAGCGTTTATAAATCTTAAATCGTGATTACACATTGAGTTACATCTGAAACAAACCATAATATTACTTTTAGCCGCGTCATATTGACTCCTTCAAAACTTTTCAATGTTCAGGAGCAAAGCAGTTAACATACTTCTTGACATCACATGACGTCCATAAAGCCTCAAATAAAACACACATTTGAGTTTGTTGTAAGACTCACAGTGAATCGATAGGGGGCGCTGCTCTCCGGAAACTCCCACGTCAACAACACGCTGGTCTTAGTCGCTAAATTCACGGAGAAATTCCTCGGCACATCTGTCCAAACATGCAGAAACATACAATAAATGAGCATGAAACATTACAGGAACACGCGAGATCAGAGAATCCGGCGTCCGGCTGTCCTGTAATGAAGGTTAGTTTGAAGAAGAACGTCTAACGATTTTTGAAATAGTGCCACACCACAAACTGAACAGGAGAGTGAAGAAAAACACAAGACGTGAAGGGCGGTGAAGGAATACAGGAGGAGGAAAAGAACCCAACCTGACCATGAAGCAGAGCACACCTCACTCCACTGGACTGGACTGACCGATACTGGACACTCACCTCAGACACATGACCCTCAGCGTGACGTGTTACCTGTGTTTGGGACATTCTCCAGTGGTGCGTGTTGGGTGGTGGGGAGTTGAGGGTGGATGTGGTATTAGTGGAGGCTTTGGGGTGGTTTGTTCCTCATTCAGGGCCGTACCTGTGTCAAAGGCTGTGGTTGTGTACAACACCTGTGGGCCGCACGGGCCGGACCCCACGCTGTCGTGAGCGCACATTCTCACAGCGTACGCCCGGTCGGGGTTCAGCCCATGAACGGTGTAGCTGGACGAGTTCATGGGCAACACCAGAGTCCGCGGCTCCACGGCGCCTGACTCTCCGTACACGAGCGCGTATACCGGTTGGCCGCCCTTGCGATTGGAGGGCGTGGGAGGAGTCCAGGAGAACCGCAGCGAGCAGCAGGTGGCGTTGATGTGCTCCGACAGCTCGGGGAACTCTGCCGCTGGGATCTCAAGGTCCTCGCGAGCTTCTTGGCCATAGCCGGAGCGCCCTCTGGCTGCCAGCAGGAACGAGTACACGGCTCCGGGACGCAGGCCTGACACCACGTGCTCGCGCTCCTCCGGTCTGAGGTGGACCAATTCAGAGCGGCTGTGGTTTTTAAGAGCGTACGTGAGCCGGAAGCCGAGGATCTCCAGCAGAGGATCAGAGGAGTGTTGAGGGGTCCAGCACACTTCAGCTGACGTCTCGTTAAACAGACCAAGCCTCAGACGCGGAGCAGACGGAACTACAGGGAAAGAAGAGAACAAAACACAATCATGGACTCTGATTGGTCAACGCAGCATTAAAGAGTGCACACACACACGCAGGGAGAGAGAGACACTCACGTGGTGCAGGTGTCCTGATCAGCAGAGCTTTACTGTGAACTCCATCACCTTTAACAGTGTACGCTACAACACTGATGGAGTACAACGCTTCCGGCTGAAGCTCATCAATCACCGTCTCCTGAACACACATACACACACAGCTGTAATCACGTCAGTATGATTATTAATCATTCATGGCATCAGTAGTTTGACTTATTCATTAATTGTCTCTTTCTAGTAACCCTGAAGAGGTTTAGAGGATTATCTCTAGATGATTGTGTAACATCAGCAGATACTCACATACAGCGTGATCTCATCTAAAGCTCTCTAACGGCTCCCAGCAGCACCAGACAAACACAGACGTGAGCAGAAGAGAGCGCGTGAGATCTCAAACTTGTTTTCACTGACAGACGAGTATAAAACAAAGAAACATGAGGTTGTCCTGATGTCAGCTGACTCAGAGCAGATGATTTCAGTTTTGTGTTGGTGATCTCACCTGCTCGTCGTCCAGCATGATGTCTTTAATGTGAGGAACACCTCTCGACTGCTCGTCCTCCATGAGCGCAAAGTGAAGCTGATAACCGCGAATCTGCCCGTTCCGTTGCCCTGGCAACACCGAGCGCCATAACACTCTGATGGAGGTGCTGTTGCACGGCTGCACCTCCACCTGTCCAGGCGGCGCTCCGGGCACTAAACAATTGACACAACACACACAACCAGTCACACAAAAACATCTCAGAGAATTTAAAGTGAAGAAGATGGAGAATAAATCCAGATCTTCTGTGCTAACATAGCACATAAGAATACTTCAAGCTCAAGTTTAGTTTACAGTAATCATTAAACACACAACTACTTTATAGAGTATAGATCCATCATCACATTGAGTCCCAGTTTAGACGTTCTGTCAGTACAAGTCAAGTACACTTAGGGATGATTTCAGTAATGTTTCTGAGAAGAATATCAAAGTGCACTAAATGAATCCTTTCTATTGTACATTTAAAAGAAGTAACTACTAGCTAGTCTCGCGAGAACTTATCACCGATGTCTTTGGCTAAGGCCCGCCCATCAAGCTGTGGGACTGACCAATCACGTTTTGTTATGTGCCGTGTAATGTTTCGAGTGGAAATGTCCCACAGCGTTTAGTCAATCGTGAGGAAACCGTTGTAAACACGGCAGATTACTTCTGGGCTGCGTCTGAAATCGTCTACTTCCATACTATATAGTCGGCCAGAATGAGTCATGAGTAGTGTGTCTGAAACCTCAGCGTGCATAAAACATTATGTGAGAAATACACGGGAGCAGAGCAACGCTCACATGTCAAAAGTCAATCAAATAAATAAAGAGGAAAACTTTAAGGCGGACGTCAGTTTTTAATTTAAGTGCCACTAGATGAATTTCTCTGGACTAAATGATGTTTTTATCAACGCTCACATGCAAGTTGTTGTTAACACGTCACAGGTCAAAGAGCACACGGGTCACATGACCATAAAACATGCATCTATACAGAACGTAGTGTTTAACAGCCGATAGGTGGGGACTTATTCAGATTCAGTCTGTACCGTCACAGTCTGCCGATTCGGACACGCCGCTGGTTTCGTGCTGTTTCCAGGCAGACCGGTAAAAAACGCAACAACATCTCACGGAAATCCTGTGAGATTCACTCAATCAGATGATGACTGTTCAAGTGTTTCCAGAAAAGGGTGGCGTATGCATCAGACGTTAGCCAACAGTCTGTGAGGTCTGACGCAGAGACTAACTACTAGCTCACTTCTTCATACAAGGAAGGACTCTTTGTGTGCTTTATTCATTTCTTCAATTTCTGGCTGAGTTTTAAAGTGCAACAGGTTTCATTGCAGGACATTTGTGTTGGAGTCTAGACTTTACCGTCTTCATCAGTTCTGCAGTGTACGGGCGAGCTTTCGGGTCCACGGCCCAGCGCCGTCACGACCGCGACAGTGATGCGGTACGAGCTCCACCGCCGCAGGTTCTTCAGGAGCATCTGTCCTGAATCAGACTCTGAACGAATCATCTGCGGTGAGTCACACTCGCCCACTTCATCATCGCACATCTGCCACCGCAACTCATAACCGAACGGTCGGTCGCTCTGTTCGTCCTCCGGGGGCGGAGACCAACTTACCGTCAGCAAGGTGGAGGTCGCGCTGACGCAGCGGACCTCGCGAGGAGACGCCGACGGCTCTGACGGACAGAGCGCAAAACAGTCAAAAATAAAACACAGAAAAGAAACCAGGATTGAGGAATACGGAAGAGGATAACAGAAAACATTAAAGTCAAACATGGACGATGAAAACAAATCACACGCAACCAAACCCAGAGACTCCAGTTACATCAAACCACGCAAACCTAATGACATCAGTACCAGAACACACAACATCAATACTAAACATGCGAGTGTGTGATGAGAACTGTTGCCATGGAAACACAGACTGATGGATGGATGGCAGCATCAGATGAGAGATCAGACTACCAGAGCAGCTGTGGACAGAGAAGACGAGTCTGATGAAGAGAGATGATATCACACAAATGAGCTTAAATGAGAAACCACATCTCTCTCTCGTCATCTGACACTCGTCACACAAACACTGACCAACAAACATGACAGCTGAGATGAGATGAACACACATAGTCTATGTGAAGCACCTGTCTGAAGTATCTTACTGTACAGAATCACGTATTTCACCATTAACACAACACTTCACATTACAGGCTTTTGATCTCTTGACTTCATGTCTTCTGACTCCTCACAATTACCCACAACACGGCTGTAACACAACTGATACTCAGACTGAGAAACAGAGGAAAACATGTCTTGTAAACCTGAATCTGCGGTCTGAAGGAGACGAGGATGACTTTCTAAAATGCTAAACCAGGCTTAACGTGCCTAAACAACGCCCAGAGAAGCCCTCCTTCCTCTCAAGCCGAGTCATTAACACTTCAGGTCTTTGGTTATACAGTGTGAAATATTCGTATGCGTTTTTTGTATTTGGCTCTCGTTTGTACGGTGTCTCTGAATCGATATAAAACGCCTCTCAAAATGCTTGACAGATACCAAAAAAGCAGAAAATCAAACCCGCTTTGAATTTCTTTATGACGGACGAACATATCGGAGGCGGTGTGTAAATGTGATTGACACAACATGAGGTCGTATTTGTTTTTCAACATGTGGAAATTTGGGACTCAATGTGCAATGGGTTAGGTGCTGTTAAAAGAACGTGTCCTTATTATGCCATGAAAGTATTAAACTACTCGTTTCTTCGCCACAGAAGTCCATTATAAGGAAATAACTTAACGTAGCCTAACCAAACCAGAACAAATTTATATGAAATTCAAATCAAAACCAGGTGTTTGAAAGCATCTTTCATTGGTCTATTTTTAGTGTGTACACGTGTTAGACTCTCTGTGTCCGGCTCGGTCCTTGTGCTTCTCTGTGACGATGACGGCGTGTGGTTAAAAAATCATCACAAATTCATTTGAAAGTGAGGGGGACACAAACAGGATTTCGAAAAGTCAGGATATGTCCCCCCAGTGGAAATGACCCAAGAAAGAATCTGAAACACATTTCATCACATTAGTCTTCATCATCAAACACACACACTTACCCTCAAGTGTCCTGAAGTTTACAGGCCCTGTACATTTACATCTCATATTCAACACAAACACTGACAAGAAATCTCTTCACCAACCCATTCATGATAGAAAGAGAGAGAGAGAGAGAGCGAGAGAGAGACTCTCGTCCAGTCTGCAGGTGGCTTCTGAAACACTTGGCAACACACAGATGATGGAGACACACAGGGAGAGTTCACTGTACCTTCTCAACCATCTCTTCTTCAGATTAAACACATCTACACGATTACATTTCATTACCAGCGACACACACACACACACACACAGAAGGATCTTTAAAGATGACTTTCCGCGCAGCTATAATTCATCAAACGTGTCTGAGCATCACATCTGCATTGTAATGAGCAGGAGTCACGCCTGATTCTCAGTGAATCCTCCCTGTGTTCTCACTTACGTTCATGTCTACTTCAGAGAAGAGACGTCAGATTACACACAGAAACACAGTCCAGACAGAGAGAGAGAGAGAGAGAGAGAGAGAGAGAGAGAGAGGGAGAGAGGACTGAGCCGACTGGAGGTCAGTCAATCAGAAGGTCAGAGACATACTCGCTTGAGCCGTGCGCTGGTGGATCTCAGTGGTGAACGCGCCCATGCCTTTGCTGGAGACCGCGGCCAGAGAGAAGATGTATTCTGTGTTGGCCCGCAAACCCTCCGCCACGTATGATGTCCTGGGTTCAAACGTCCTCGTCTCCTGTTTGAATGAAAGAGTTATTCTACATAAAACCTGAAACATTTTCTCATGGACGTCACAAGTGCTCACACGTTTGAAAGCACTTAAAGAAACTCTGGGATCTGAGGTGCGGTCACCTGAACGTCCAGCTGCGGGGCTTTGTAGATCAGCTGGTAGCTCTTTACTGGCTCTTTGGAGTACGCGGGTTCCCAGCTCAACTCCACGCTGGTGTCCGTCACTTTCCCCACCTGAAACTTTCCCGGCTGTCCTGGAACTGAAACACAGACGGTGAACACGTTACCGCACAGATGTCTGCCGGACACTCAACAGCTCCTGGAGTCTTGCACTGGCATATAATCTGTCAAATTTGTATTTGACAGATTACATAAAGAGAGAATTGGATAAAGAAAAATGAAGTGGGATGGTGTTTTTAGATTTTCAAAAGGCTTTTGAATGCTATGGGTTTTGATTCTAGAGCATGTAAATGGATTAAGTCCTTTCTTTCAAATAGGTGTCAAATGGTAGATTTAAATGGAGTGTTTTCAGATCATTTCTCCATGTCATGTGGAGTACCACAAGGGCGTGCATTGGGACCCTTAGTTTATTTAATGTACATTAATGATGTAAAAACGGCCTGTTCTATCCACCTTTTATCATATGCTGATAATGCTACAATAATTGTTGCTGATGAGAGGAAAGAAACAGTAGAAAGTGAGTTATGTAGAGAGATTGCGGGAGTATCCAATTGTTCTTTTTATAAAAGCTGTTTTTATATTAAGGGAAAACTGAAGCTATTTTATTTGGTTCTGCGGCTAAATTGAGAAGATGTTCCAAATAAGAAGTAAGGGTTGGAGCTTTGACTATTAATTCTAAACAAGAAGTGCAATATTTAGGATGTACTTTGGATAATAAATTGACAGGAGATAGCATGGCTGTTATAGTTTATTCTAAGGTATGTAATCGAATAAAATTCTTAGCGAGACAGGCTGCCTACTTCGATAACCAAACCTCAAAAATGATATCTGGTGATATGGTGCAAGCACATTATGATTATGCGGCAACTTTCTGGTATAGTGGCTTTAGCAAACGAGTCATAAGTACCTACGGACTGCTCAGGACAAGATGTGTAGAATAACGCTCTAAATAAGTCTACGTCCACGAACGCAATTGAATAATAATCATTTAAGGGAGATGGGGTTTTAAAAGTGGACCAAAGGGTCATTCTTAAGTTGATGATGGTGTACAAAATATTGCAGAGAAATGTTCCAAAGTACTTGTATGACTACTATGCTTTCGTAAGAGATGTTCAAATTTTTTTTACAAGGACAAGGATAAATAATACATACTTGTGTCGGTTTAAGAGCTTAATTGGGAAGAATCCTTTTTTGTATTCTAGCACTGTTGCTTGGAGTGAATTCCCTGATTGTTTATAACAAATTCAAGAAGAAGGTCCTTTTAGAAGAGAAGAAATGTCTTTTTAACAATGTTTTTAGAAGTTTATGTGATATGCAGATGTGGGTTGTTGATTTCGCTCTCATTATGAACTGCTCGTCCATTTTGAATACCGAGGGCCACAATGGAAATAAGCCTTGGGCTTTAGTGTGTATTCTATCCTCCACGGTTTTTAAAATGTGTTTGAATTGGTCTTTCGGGCTTGATTGTACTTGTTTTCATTTGTATTGTCAATCAAATCAAATCCCTCACCTCCAGGTCTCACTTTGACGTGAACGGGATCAGAGAAAGGTCCGTCACCCACAGATGTGAAGGCCAGCACGCGGATGGTGTAGGTCTCAGAAGGCACTAAGCTGTTGATGGTGGTGATGACGCTGTCCTGGACGTTGTGAATCTGCCAGTTGCTCATTGGCTGCGAAGGATCCATGGTGTAATAAACTCGATAGCCTTTAATCAGACCGTTTGGCTCCTCGGGCTCTTCCCAGCGCACCATCACTGCGTTATGAGATATGATTCGCGCCTGAATGTTGCGCGGCGGGCTGGCAGGAGCCTGTTCACCGGTGCGAGCTTCCACCTTGTTGCTGGGCGGTCCCTGTCCGATGGTGTTGACGGCAGAAACGCGGATCTCGTACTCAGTGTTGGGGTACAGACCGCCGATGCTGTAGCGAGTGGTGGTGATGGAGTCCACCGTCTCAAACTTGCTGTCTGGAGACTTGGCGCGGTACTGAATGATGTAATGGGAAACAGGGTCCGGGTTACCAGAGTCCCAGGTGATGGTGACGCTGGTGGGGGTGGTCTCTGTGACGATGGGGGTCCCGGGAGCTCTGGGCAAAGCTGCAAAGCCGAAAAAGGGAAGGTTACTGCTCCGTCTCAGCTGCGCTCCTTCACGCTTGGTCTCATTGGGAGGAAGAGAAACAGAAGAGATCAGATTCTCTGTACTCAGATCTCTCATTTCTTACCGCACATTTTGCTACGTCAAAGAAAAACTGTATTGCTCAGATGTACTCTTGAATATTATCCTAAAATTACCAAACAATGGAATGAGAGTGTAATTGTCGTAGAGGTGAAATAATCTGGTTTTGTGTACATGCGAGGAGAAATGTTTGAGTTGATTTTGAGATCTTCAGTAGTATTGACTTTTGATCGCAGACGAAATAAATCTGAGCTCAGTTTGACACATGTTGACAGCTCATTTGTGCTATATTTCCTAGACACAGACTTAGAGTAAATATTTTTTTTAATATTTTATATTTTATATTAACACACTTCTTGACTGACTCTCAAATGATTTGTTTAGTTATTCATTCGTCTAATCCCTTTCTGTCAGCCTGCTCCGCTCCTGATTGGTCAGATGGTCTAGTCTAGTCATTACACAGAGTGACGCAAATCTGACCCGGAACTGAAATGAGAACGACAGACGACTCGTGCGTGTGAGTCGACTCTTTTTTCCCAAGCCAGTAACTTTGTGATTCGTTCACTTTCTGCTTTACAACTCGACAAACTGCTGACATTCACACACCGCGTTAAATGTACTTTTAAGGACTTGTAATAGTTACTCTTTAAAACCATACTTCACCCAAAAATGAAAATTCTGTCATCGTTTGCTTGCCTTCAATTTGTTCAAAATGTGTAGAAATGTTTTTGTTCTGATGAACACCAAAGGAGATATTTGGAAGAATGCGTATAACCAAACAGATTTTGCCCCGATTGACTCCCATAGTAGGAGAAAAAACATAATAATTTGTTTTCTTCTGTTGAACACAAAAGAAGATATTTTGAACAATGTAGGACAGCAAACAGTTCTTGGGTACAATTGAATTCTTCCCTACTATGGGAGTCAATGGGGTCATTCTTCCAAATGTCTTCTTTTGTGTTCATCAGAACAAAGACATTTATACACATTTGGAACAACTGGAAGGTCAGTAAATGATGACAGATTATTCATTTTTGGGTGAAGCATTGCTTTAAACAAAATTTTGTGTCTTATAGAATCAATTGAGGATCTCATGGGATCTCGAGCACATTAAAGAAACTGGTGAGATGTCTTCTGAATCTCTCTTTCCCATCAGTATGTTGACTCAACGAAAAGCCTTTTTACAAGTGAGAATGTCTTGATTGTATTCCTGTTACTCACACTTGACAATCACTTGAGCCACAGCTTCAATTATTCCCAGACTGCTCATGGCCATACACGTGTAGTTGGCCGACTCGCGCACACCGTTGAGTTCCAGAACGTTGCGGCCCACGGGCATCTCTTCCTCCGGCGTCAGATCGTCAGAGTTCAGCATCCACTTGACGTAGGGCATGGGCGAGCCCACAGCGACACAGGTGATGTTCACACTCCCGCCCGGCATGATCTCGTGACTGCTGGGAGGAATGGTGAAACGAGGGGGAACACGTCGAACTGGA
>CM017899.1:31142683-31194912 GCA_008369825.1 Triplophysa tibetana | reverse complement strand
TTGAAATAGATTAATAGTTTGATTTCTTCAGTTAAACAGAAAAAAAACATTGAAGATTTCACCAGAAACTAGAAGAAGGAAAGAGAGCTAAAAATAACATCATCCGTCCGGCACAACATAGAGCGCTTGAGATCCGTCTGATGAAACACAAATACAGAAACACACAGGACTAACTTTATTTCATAAGATAAAACTCATTTTCAACAAACCCCAGGTGCTGTGTGCACAGATCCTGAGAACAGAAGATTCAATCCTCAACTAAACAGAATAACCTGACGTGACACCACAATGTAGATTTTTTAAGCCCATTGACGCTGTAAGTAGAGAAATACTATCAGATTGATTCACTGCAGACCCCATGAAGCACATCGGCAGAGAGAACCACACACACAACACATGATCACAAACCACATGGGTCATCTGTCTGTCTTCACAATCACTTCACAAGATTTGACCCAGATCACCAAACCACTTTATGCCACATTCACAAAACCAGAAGACAAATGAACAGAAAGTCTGAACACAGTCCAAACACAACATGTACTGTATCACACCTGTACACACAAGACCTCCAGACACCACACACACTTGTGTTCAATGACACACACACACACACACACACACACACACAGGCGTACATTTATACACGCACTCTCACACACACACACACACACACACACACTCTCACACACCCGTACACGCACTCTCACACACACACACACACACGTGTACACACACACACACACACTCTCTCACACAGACTCATGTACACACATTCTCGATACACACACTCTCACACACACACACACACACTCGTGTACACACACACACACACACACACACACATACACACACTCGTGTACACACACTCGTGTACACACACACACACACACACACACACACACACACTCGTGTACACACACACACACGCTCATGTGGGGTTTCCATGATTTATGAGGACATTAGTGAACCGTGCGTCTACAAAACGAGGTTAAACACTTATAATATAGAGCATTATGTCCTTTATACTTTTACTATACAGTCTAAACTTCTTATTAGTTCCCAATGCAAAGAGGGCACGAGCAGTATTTGAACAAATATTATTTATCTTACCTCTACATTCTCGCACATTAAGATTTTTATAAAATGTCAGTTTGTACAGCGTCCATGATTCTGTCTTGAAGCTGAAATGGTTGCTTAAATATGGCCATGGGTTCCCTTCATTGTCTTCAGCAGTCAGTGTCAGATAGCGTTTCACCTTAGGACAGGTGCACTATACTGAAGTTTAACTTCTCCGTCTCCATCGCTCTTCGGGTATAAACTCGTGCCCATTATTCAGAGTAATTTCCGGTCGTGTTTCTTTCCTTGCAATGTTTTCAATGTTTTTTTTCTCAGTAACGAATGTGATTTTTAATATAACGAAGTACAATACATCACACAAATCATACTTAAGTACAAGTAAAATTATAGATTTTAAAAGCTACTTAAAAAAGTACAAGGAAACAAAGAATCTACTCCATCCAGTAACACGAGTAAATGTAATTCCTTACTTTCCACCTCTGATTGTGTCTTTTGTTTATTTTTGTCTTTCTTACTGTAAAGCTGCTTTGTAACAATAAAACATTGTGAACAGAACTATATAAATTGAACAGTTAGGCCTGATTCACATTTCGCGTCTTTTCCATGCATGCGCGCGTAAATAGGGGGCGACGCGGTGCAGAACGCACATTTTTATCAATAGTTTTTAATAAAACTATTAATAACCTTTTTGGAGTGCCACACCGCAGCGCGGCTCGGGTTTTCCCTGCGGTCAAAGACGTGAAATGTGAATCGGGCTTAAGGCTTCATATGCGGTGTGGGTTAAAGGGGTGATATGACGCAGCTAAAAGTAATATTATGGTTTGTTTCAGATGTAACTCAATGTGTAATCACGATTTAAGATTTATAAACGCTGTATTTTCCACACACGTGCATGTTTGCATCTCTTCTCTGGATTTTGAACAAAGCTCATGGCTCTGTGAGGTGTGCTGTGATTGGCCAGTTCACCAGTGTGTAGTGATTGGTGGAATACTGCAAGCGTGAGAGGGAAATGTAACATCTCTGACCATATTTGGAACATCAGGTTCCTCTTCAACTGTACTGAGGGGTACACCACCTTACTTGAGTAAACATTTGAGCGGTCTTAGTTAAATCAGACCACTAACTGATGTAGATTTGTGGGGGTGTGGTTACACCAGGTGTTTCAGACATTTTTGCTTTTACATAGAATGACTCTTTTGTTCACACACTTTCATTTCTGCAAGTCTAATACATGCATGTGCAACTTATAACACACCAAAGACACAGAAAAAACACGTGTTCACACCACATGACCTCTTTAAACATGCTCATGTAAACACATGATTCAAAAGGATTATTGGTTTGGGAAATGTAAGGCAGGAGCAGGGCTGGAAGTGAAGTGTGCAGGACAGAAATGAATGACGTTCACAGCTCAGCACATTCACCTCACTGTCTGATTCATCATCTGACTGACATCTGTCATCACACGCAGACGTGTCAACACCACAAACACTTCTAACTCTTCATTTCTCTTGCTTGTGGGATGCCGTTTACAAACTTAAACATGCGTCTGGCTCGTAGATGAACTGAAGAACATGAAGCTTGATGTTTGGCAGGATAAAGTGGTTTCAGCAGCGCTTCTCTGTGCTTGTGAGTTATTTTTAGAAGGTCCCTGCAGCCCATTCTCATAATGTCATATTACAGTAAGTACAGTGATTTTACAGCCGCCGCGTATCAGGTTGTGCATTTGAGACAAAGACGCTCCGATGAAATTATAAGAAGAGAGAAATTCACAAATCTCATTTACAAGACAAAACAGCCGACAGATTGACTGAGAAAAGAAATCAGTTAACATCTAAATGTCCCCGAAGCAAAGGTCCTGATGTCTCGCTCTGTGATAATCAGACGACACTGAGTGACGAGTTATTGACTCGATGGATTGATGAAACTCGGCTCTTGTGAATGAAGCCTGAACATCTGAAGGCCAAAAAATCAATAATGAAGAGCAAATGAGAAAGAGAGTGACGGTACATCTGCTCTCAGCACATAAAGACCCGTGTGTTCACTGTTCTTTAGGTTTAGTGATGAGGTTGGGGTCAAAGGTGAATGCAGTGCCATTTGAATATTAGTAGACATTTATCAATACACACCGTTCTATGGTTTAATCTCTCTCTCTCCACATGTGTAATGGAATATTAGATCTTCTGATTGTGATCTTTTATAAAAATAAAATAATTGCTCTGTACACTGTAATAGGCTTTGTGGAAATACTGCCTAACAGCAGACGTACTGATACCACCTTTTCATTTCTTCTTTGTTGTTCTATACCGTGGTTTCTTGTGACGACGACACATTACAACTTCCTCGCTGCGTCCGAAATCGTCTACTTCCATACTATATAGTCGGCCAAAATGAGTCATGAGTAGTGTGTCTGAAACCTCACTGTGCAAAAAACATGATGTGAGAAATACAGGGATGTCTACTACTTCCTCAGATATCGGTGAGTGTGGATCGGATCGACACTTATCTATCCCATGAAGCCACAGGAGCTGAGCAACGCTCACATGTCAAAAGTCAAACAAATAAATATAGAGGAAAACTTTAAGGCGGACGTCAGTTTTTAATGTAAGTGCCATTAAATTAATTTCTCCTCTCACGTGTAGCTTGTTGCTAATACGTCATAGGTTGAGCTGCACGATTCATCGAAAAGAAACCACACACTACTCGACTCCATCGTGCTTTCGGATGGAGCAACATTTCCCACAGATCACAGAGCCATGCTTCACGAACAAGCTGCGCATTAAACATAATCGCAGCCTTTGGGATTTCACAATCGCCACAGTCATATCGATTTAATCACAATTTCAATGGGAATTGCGATTTATCGTGCATCCCTAGTCAAAGAGCGTATGGGTCACAAGACCATAAAACGTGGCGGATGCAGTATGTCCCAAATGTATTTATTATTTACCCACTCATACTCTATAGAGCTTTCAATCAACGTCACGCCGTGTTGAATGTTCCGCCATGTTGGGAGGCAGGCTGCTATTGTGTTCAATGGACTGTTTTGTTTTTTCTTGTTCCATTTAGTAATATAACTATGGTAGGTCGGTCTTGCTATATTAAAAACTACAACAACATTATGCGGAGTCGTTCTGGTAAAAAGCCCTAGTAGATCACTTTCGATGTCTCCATATATCAAACAAAACAAGTAACGGTACATATCAAAACTATATTAAAGCGGAGTATGTCTCTCTCTGTGATTTCTCTGTTCAGTGAGCGACAGAAGCAGCACATGTATGACCAAACCACAGCTTTCTTGTGAGTACAAAACACCTTTTACAGGCATCTGTCATTGTTACTGATTGGACATATAAACATAAACATTTGCTTGTAATTAGATTATTATTTTATGTCCGACAATAGAAACAATAAATTTGAATAAATTCAAATAAAAGAAAATTTTAAAATAAAAGTCTAGAGCAACCTCTTCTCAGCAGTCAGTAACAGAGACACAACCCTACTGGACAGTAAGAAGCATAAAGAAATATCATCTTATCAGATTAAATAATGTCAAACATTTTCTTTGATCACGGCCACTATATTCTGGTAGACGAAGGGTTTCTGCGACTCGAGTCAAAGGCTGCTATGTTTTATGTAAATATTTTAATTACTAATATTCATTTTATATTATATGAAAAAATGGTACTGAGAAAGCTTCAAATAGCTTGTGTAATTGGTGATCGGTATCGTCCAATCCTGATTTGAGCACAACTACCTATTGGTGGCATTTCACAAACTACTATCTGTATCAGAACAACCCCAAATATTAAGGGAAGGTGAGGAACCCAAGAACACTCATTTACACAGTTGAAAAACTCATTCTCAAGATGTTGGTCTGTACATTATGGAATGTGTAATATGTTCTCATGGACGTCATAAGAGAAGAAACGGTAAAACTCCAATGTCAGAGGAATCTGGTGAAATCTGAAGCACCTCCTACATCAGCAGATGCTCAACGTTTCTACCTCGTATTCCCACAAGCATTAGAAAGTGTGTGAAATAACATCTGATCCACAGCGGCGGCCATCTTCTCAACATCTCTCTCACTGCTGTCAGTCAAAGGATCTCAGATGAATGAGAAAGCAGCGCTGCACGGACAGCTGAACCCAACACCGATGAGCCCAAGATCAAAACGCTGTCCTGGACATTGACTACTAATGTCTGTCATGCTGACTGCTTTCATTTCGCCTCAAACGTCCTTTGAAACATCGTCTACAAAACAGAAATAACGTGTGAAACTGATTATAACACACAATCAGATCGATCTAACCAAACCCTGCACAAACAAACCTGAACACATCCAGCAAGAAGAAAAGTGTGGGTCCGCATTCACATGAGCAAGACACAATGTGTCCAATCCATCTGGATTCATCACATAATAATCCATCAAATATTACAAGAATATGAGCGGAGCACCATGAGGGAGTCTTCCCTTCATTCCACAGCACAGCTGACACAACATCACAGAACATGAATCACTTTCACTGACGTTAAACGACATACAGAACGTCTCAATACTGTGATCTCTACGCATCATGTTTTATTCCATCACGACAGTCAGAGAATTCACCTTCATCCTTTAAACCCCTCCGTATATCTAAAAGAGATCTCCAAAACCATCAGAGATGTTCTACAGACGCTTGCCAGGCATGAATTAAACCCTGAACATAATACTAACACGACTAACTCACTTCTTTTAGTCAAATCAAGCTGATCAGGAGTCACAAATCAGACAAAATGAGAGAGACACGGCCCAGATCTTTAACTTCTCCATCCACTCCACTGAGGACCAAGCTGCAACATCTCCGACTTTCATCACCATTTTTATCTGCTTATTAAATGAGTGTGGACTTGAACCAGAGAATAAATGGAGTATAACCATCTGACGTTTTTATAATAAAACATGGTCTTGTAAAATCTTCCCTCATGCTGACCACCAGAGATGACGACTAATAATAGGCATACAAACATGAAGTGTACGGTTATCACACAATAAACTCCACACACCAATAAATACTCAATACCATCCTGTAATAAATACACCATAATTAACCCTACACTCAATAAACACTGAATCTGTACCCAACGCAAAACAAGCCCTACATACTCAACACTGAGACTATTCAATACTTTACACTCCATCAAAAATGACATATTGTCAAGACAACTATACTCGATGTACACAAATTCATACTCAATGCTGACACCGATGCCATACTTCACACTACACTAATAACTCTTACATACTCACTACTGTGAAGGAATACATACTGCACACTGAAGCCCAACTGTGAGAAATAGCACATACTCAATAAATACTGCACACTCGATAGTGTTGAAATGAATACTTCACATAAGAAACACTACACGGCAGAATCATCGCGCATTTACTGTAACGTTACGCCTCGTCTGAAGCAGGTGAATTCATCTGAACGCCAGTGGGTGCGGCGCGTTCGACGCGCGGGAGCGTTCACCTATTTTTCTTAGAAATAAAAAGACTGGCGTGTGAAATAACGCTCGCGCACATGAATAAAAGATCCGCTTACCTGCGAGAAGCTGCCGTCGAGACGTTCACGAGGACTCGAGCATCATATTCCGTTAATAATGAGGCAAAAACGGCGTCCTCACTCGAGCGCCTCCATTTCCAGAAGCCTCAGGAGATCCTCTGGCGTGTTGATGTCATCGATGCTCTCCTCCTCGCATCCTGATGCGCGCTCCCTCTTCCCGGCGAGGACGTTCTCGTGAAGCGCGTTCACAGCTCGAGCGTCGGCACGTTCACGCGAAGATTCAAACAAAGAAGCGTGTCATCAAGCGCCTGATTATAAAGAATGCGCGATACTGGAGTTTAATGTTAATGGACTTTCAATCATGAACGTCATTCTCTCGTTTGTCCGGTATAGGGCTCAAGGGATCGCGGTTTTACGTTGTAAGTAATTTGCCTTCAATTTCCATGCGAGCACCCTTTTCTTATACATGTACAAAAACATATGAGATGGCATGTTAATCTAAAGCGAACTAACCCTCGTCACAGAAAGAATGAAATAATGAATATAATAAAGAACAGAAGCTCAAACACCTTTATTGTGACCAAACCTGATCTGACCCCTAAAAACAGTTTACATTCAATTGTCAGGGGGATGAAGTCATCAATTAAACCATCAATTTGACAAATCAACACCAATTTTTTTAAGATTAAGGTCATATTATTTTTAAACGTATGGTGACAATACTTCAAATTTCACTGTACAGTCTAATATCTTTATTAATGATTGAGTTATTCTCTATTTCTCTCATTGTTAGACAGATTCAAAAATACTCAATAAATGTGATTCAGATGTGATTACAAACCCCATGGCATCATTTTTTTTGCATATAAAGTAAATAAATGCATATTTTCAAATGTGAAGTATTGACACATTTATACAGTATTTCATCTCATTTGCACTTCTTGTTTTATGTCAGTTTGAGGATGAAGACAGACACAAAGCGTCGGGGGTCTCGCGCTCTCCACTGGTCGTGAACTGAACTGCACGCGCTCTTTGTTCGCTGCTGTTAAAGCGCTTTTGTGATGCATGTTGGGATTGTGAAGAAGAGATTTATCACACGAGCCCCGGTGTTATAGCTCGTGTGACTGACGTCATAACGGGCTCTATTGTCTTATTGTATAGTGGGACCACACTGAAGGTTGAGATGTTCATCCAGTGCATGTGTTCTCATGTGACAAAATGACAGGTGCAGTTAAAGGACTTTCACTTTATCACTTCAATGTGTTTCTCAGTGGATTCATTTATTGTGTCAATATTGTGAACATTTGTCAACGCAATAAACAAACATATTTTACATGAAGACATTTTTAGACATTATTTTCAAGATGATACACTTCACCACAATTCTTTTAATAAACACAAAACTGTTTTTTCTGAGACAACAGTCAGAATGAAGCTGTCTCTCTATTCCACAGGCACAGAACCCAAGAGCACTGAAAGAGAAACATCTCCTCTCACTCATGGATCTCAGCGTCATGTGTCAGTAACAGCAGCAAAGGAAAAGGTCTTTAAGACCCTGTGACTGTCCAGAAGCACTCTCATGAGACACACACACATGGTGACTGGATGCTATTTATACGTGAGAGCAGGATCAGGTTCACAGTATTTTACGTGCCCTCAGCTCATCCCAACAAACAGCGTTCACAAGTTCCTATAAATCCCTTGGGAGAGAGAGAGAAAGAACAGAGGAACTGCATAACAAAACACTTTATTAAAGTCAATTTATCATTCATCATGGTCTAAGTTTGACCTCCAGCCTACGAAACTGGCCATTTAAAGCTTCAGTAAGTCACTCTGACCTCTGATTGGCTGGGCTCTGTGTCAGGCCCCCGTCAGCGAGCGGCTCCTCGTCCTCCCTGAACACTACATCCATCCTCCACCTCCTGTAAAGAATAAATCATCTCCAATTAAATTCCCCTCTGCGTCAACATTCAGATTTAATAAACAAACAGTGAAGTGGAGATAAAACTGACCCACAGAAATGATTGAAACACTCTGATTAGAAAAACACATTAACACAATTTTCTAATGGAGGCCAAACTCAGACAAAGGTGTCGTGAAAATTAATAACAAGAAATATGTACAGCACTCTACAATAAACAAGATCTATTATGAGATTCAACACGGAAGACTTTCATGTATTCACCTAAATGTTTCCAGCAGCAAACAAAAGCATTCTAGTATTATTATTGTAATAAACCTGAATGTCTGTTTTGTGGATTATATTCTTGATGATATGCAACAGATTTAACAAATATACTTTTCTTTTTAATAACCATAAGGTCACACAGACAAATACTGTAAGCAAATCTCTTGCTCATTAATACTAGAGCAATCTCCTCACGATTACTCAAAGTGAAACAGAAGATTTTCTCAGAAAGGGTGAAAGTACTTTAACGTCTCAAAAATTTCACAAAGCAACAAAATAATATTCAGAAGATGTTTACCCCTAAAATCAGAGTCTGAATTCACATGAGACCTCCACTAGCACGTCTATCTGAGTCGAAAGACATGAAAAACTTACCTTAATACTTGATCTGTTTAGAATATAACACAAACATTTATTCATACATCTTTAAAGATTCTGTTGAGGAAAGGGTCTGTTGGGTCTTGATACGTGTATAATAAACCACTGCAGACAGGCAGACAGACGGGACACTTGAGTTTTATTCAGGCATCACCAAATACATTTTTGTATTCTGTAGTAAACTTTCTCAACCAAATCTGACGTAGTGTCTGGTTTTAAGTATTAACCTTTTAAAGTGCTTTAATCTGCAAGACAGACGGAGCAGAAAGGTCAACCATATGATATGAAGAAATCTTATCAATAGAAAATAATTTAAAAGGCAATTAGAATAAGACTAAAATGCATAAGAAGCTTTCCAAAAATACCTGTCCCTCCAAATCCACCTGTGTTAAGAAACTGCATAGATATGAAAGTAAGGTCACCTCCACTCATGTACACCACGTGAGTTAAAGTGCCGAGTGAACATTACTGTGAGCGCAGAACACCATTCATTCACACCATAAAAATACATGAAAACCACAGGCACGTCCGTTCAAATACACATTAGGTAAGATGTAAGGCTGACGTTTGGCACCACGGACTTCAGCCTTCGTCAGGATCAGAAAACCAGAGGAAAAGACACGAAGGAAAGGGAGAGAGCCTGACTGATGACTTCTGCTCCTGCCACCTGTTAATGCATACTTCTCCACATCGAAACAGATCATCGCCTCTTCAATGAAAGAATAAAACCCAACACAAACTGCTCAAATGGTTCATGACCAGCTCACAAAGGAAATAAAGAGTACATGAGATGACACGTTCTGTCACACGCTGCACGCGTCCAGAGTTGATTTCATTTTCCCACAAGCCCTTGAGGGAGACATTTTTAACCCCTTGTGTGCACGTGTGTGTTGGTGGGGATTATTGCTTCGTTTAACACCCGGCCTGTGCTCCAGCGGAGGTAATGACATGACGTCAGTGCTGCTCGATGAACGCCTCCATTTCTTCTGAGATGAGCCCTTTGTATGGTAGTCTGTGCTTCTCAATGGCACGGGCCGCCAGACACTGCAGGGTGACGTAGTTCAGTGGGTATAGAGCGTGTCGCCCGCCGCTCCGCTCGTCCAGCAGCTGGTACGGCGACTTGCGCTGGGTGTTGGTGGCGTCGAAATGCGCCCCGGCCCGGACGAGCGCCGCCATGATGTCAGGGCAACCGTTGGCGGCAGCCACGTGCAGCGGCGTGTTGTTCTCGCAGTCTCGGGAGTCCACGTCGGCACCGCACTCCAGCAGCAGCCCTGCCACGGCCAGCGATGGGAAGCGGCCCACCGGGTAGCGTCCCACAGACGTGGTTTCCTTATCCACAGCCATGTGCAGAGGCGTGTGGCCGTTCCTCGCCCTGGGGTTGAGCTTCAGCAGCCGGTAGACAGTCTGCCTCTTCTGGTGCTCTTGCTCGGGGGTACAGTCCAGCTTCTCCAGCAGGAAGACCAGGTGCAGAATGATGGCCAGGGCTTTGGTGAGCTGCGGCGCCTCCGGAGGACTGTCCCGCTGCGCCACGGCGCGCTCCACCTCTCGCACGCTCTTGCCCAGAACGCCCATCAGGTCCCGGAAGGTGACGCGGGTTGCCAGGGTCCCCTTGGCCCGGTCTTGCAGCACAAAGGAGAAGAGTTCGGCGAAGGAGAGGAAGCTGCTGGCCGTCATGGGGCTCAGAGGGTCCAGGTTGTTCTGCTGCATGTCCAGCGCGTACTTCCACAGGCTGATGCAGCGCTCGAAGTTGCCCGAGTCGGCGTAGACGGCGCCCCGGTATCGAATGTAGTACGAAGTGTCGGGGTGCGAAGGGCCGAGGATCCGTTCCCTCACAAGCAGGGCCTGCATCCTCATCTCGTCAGGGTCCGTGACCAGCGCCTCCAGCTCCTCGGCCGTGCACGCCTCCCGGGCACAGTCATACGCCAGCACGGGTGGACCCGGAGGAGGCTTGGCAAGAAGTCCGGCCTTGTCGCCCTCCTGACGCAGCTCCATGGCCCTCCGCCAGTAGCGCATGGCCCCCAACAGATCGCGCTTCTTGTCCACGAACGTGGCCCCCAGCAGCTCCAGGGCATCCACGCTCTCCTCTCGAGTGGCGTGTGGCTGGTGTACCAGATACTCCACGATGTTGGTGTGCCCGGTGACGCTGGCCGCCAGCAGAGGAGTCATGCTGTAGCCATCCCTCTCCATGCGGGCGTTGCACTTCAGCAGCATCTTCATGATCTCCAGACTCCCAGATTCGGCGCAGTCGTGCAGCGCCGTGTTGCCCTTCACGCTCTTTCGGTTGACGTCGGCCCCGCGCTCCAGCAGGAACTTGGCGATCTCCCTGTGGCCCTTATAGCACGAGATCATCAGGCAAGTGTGCCCGTGGCGGTTCGCCACCTCCATGTCGGCGTGATGCTCCACCAGGTAGCGCACGATGTCCAGGTGCCCGTCAAAGCACGCTGCCCTAAGGGGGGTGGAGTTGGTCAGGGTGGTGTTATTGACGGAAGCTCCGTGCTTCAGGAGCGTCTTCACAACGCTCAGGTGTCCCGCCGCTGAGGCCGCCCACAGCGGCGGAGCGCCCTCGATCGTCTCGCCGTCAAAGTTGACGGAGCCGCCGAGCTCCACGTTGGCCTTGCAGTGCTCGAGCAGGTAATCCACCACTTCCAGGTGTCCGTATCGCGAGGCGATGAGGAGCGGCGTCCCGCCCTGAGTCTTCTCCTCCGCCAGCGCCTCCAGCTCCTCTGGACTTTTGTTGCCGAGCAACTTCTGGATGAGTTTCAGCTTTCCGTCTCTCGCCGCGTTAAACACAGCCGTGCTTATATCCATCTTTTCACCCTCTGACGTCATCGAGGTGTCCGTTAAAGCTCGCTCGAATGCGCGGGAGGCGCGTGTAGCTTCTGATTCAGAGACGGAAAATACGCGAGTTGCATTTTACAGCCATTTTAAGGCTGCTATCGAAATGGCGTCGAGGTTGTTTGACAGCTCTATGTTTACCTCTGACGCGCGGCATGCTGGGTATCGTAGTACAAACGCGCTGTCGGCGTGCGGCGGTGCCGGCGTTAGGAAATACAAGGACCGGTGGTCGTCGGGAACTCCCCGCAAACTCGTTGCGCAGAGACTTTCGGGAAATGCTGTCAATAAATAAGCGTTGATTGTTGGTTGTGGACTGTGATTTTACGCGTCGCAAAACTACATGGCCAATAATGCTTTGAGGAGAGTCGGGAAGCCTGACGTCAACGCGGAATGTATGATCAACGCGTCTGGCATGTCATTTCATTCTTATACTTAACCCAAAGATACGTTTCGGTCATTCTCAATAAATTTCACATTTTGGCACATTCAAATTAAAACAGAAACGTGTGATGTTATTAATATAGTTTTTTATTAACGTTATAATATTTGTAATATATATGTATTTTAACCATACACCACGTAATATCTAAACTAGCTTGACATACATGCGATCTCAAAGATTCAAAGAAGCTTTATTGGCCTGATAAAACAAATTTACATTGCCAAAGCACTAAATATAAAGATTCTGAACAAAAACATATTGAGATAAAAATAAAAGTATCTATATATATACACATCTCAATATTAACAAAAAAGAGCAAATTATCTCTCTCTCACAATCTTAAATTTAACGGTAGGCTACTTTATTTTGTGTGTGTACTTACATTATTGCTAAAGCATTAGATATGATACAAGAAACATACATTAATAAACAAACAATACGGTGGAATGAAAATGAGGTGAAGGATACGATCTGAAATAAGATAAAAAATAATACAGTGTAAATATAATAATGACTTATCCTACTGAAAATTTAAACAACTGAAATATATCAAATGTACATACAGTATTTACATAAAGTGTCACTCAAAAGCGAAAAGCACTATATAACATATAATCATAAATGAAAGAAAAATAAATAAATGATGGTAATAATATAAAATAAAAGTATGTAGTAATATATAGAAATCTATTCAAAACTGATGTTCTGGATGATGTGCCCTGTGCTGAGCGGTAGACTGGGTTTTGTTGTTGTTTTTCTCTTTGTTTAGATTCACAACAAAATCACAGTCTTCCACACAGCGGTCCAGAGCAAGAGGTTTCAGCATCCACCCTCAGATCTGAGATCATGTGCCTACAGGAGATTAAAGAAAGACAAAAGACCAAACAGTTCAACCCGCTTGACATCATGATAACCAGTAAAATGATTTGATCATCTGTCCTGTTTATTATTATTTAATCTTTTCCAGTGATTACTACAAAGTGTCGCTTCACTCAAGAGTTTAGACCCAAAATGAAGAATTCTTTCCCCTGTTTGTAAATCTGTATGTCCGTCTTTCAGAACAAAGAAGATATTTTGAGAAATGTCCCACTGGTTCTGTAATCAACAATGAAAGTCAATGGGGTTCAATGTTGTTTGATTATCAACATTTTTCTAAATATCTTCTTTTGTGTTCTGCCGTAGGAAGAAACTCAAACAGGTTTGAAATAAAATGAAGGGGAATAAATGATGAAAGAATTTTTCATTTCAGCACTTTAACAATCGTTATCAACTCACTCAAACGCACACACACACACACACTTCTTGATCAGTCCTGTGTTTCACATGCAGATCTGGTTACTACGCAACAGACCTGAAACAGCAGAAGAGAGAGAGAGAGAGAGAGAGAGAGAGATAGATAGATGGGGGAAGGGTCTCATTCTTCAGTAGGGCTTCATAATCCTGTGGTTACTGATTTCAGTTCTTTCAATATAAAAAAACACAGAGTGATGTAGGATCCAAACACCACACTGTGACCTTATTCCATTCTGTTTATTTTCATTCTGTTTAAGAGTGTCCTTGTAGATCCAGAATATAAAAAAGTATATTCAGTATTACAAATATCTCTCTCTTCTTTTCATTCGAAACAACGACCCACCTGTGATAAACACCTATACATACAATACTGTACTGGGTCATTTAACCGCATCATATATTTGTCATGTTTCATTTGGGTTCTCAGCATATTTATTGTTATATATTTATTATTATAGTGAATTCTTAGTATTTTTAAATATGTGACCCGGGATCACAAAACCAGTCTTCAGTAGCATGGGAACATTTTTAGTAAAAGACAAAAATACATTGTATGGGTCAAAATAATCGATTTTTCTTTTATGCCAAAAATCATTAGGATATGAAGTAAAGATCATGTTCCATAAAGATATTGAGTAAATGTCCTCCCTTAAATATATCAAAACTTTATTTGTGTAAGTGTATGTCCTGGCACAGTGCCCCTGATTAACAACTTCAAAGGCCATTTTCTCAGTATTTTGTTTTTTTTGCACTCTCAGATTCCAGAGTTATAAACGGTTGTATCTCAGCCAAATATTGTCCTATTCTAGCAACTCATAAATCAATAGAAATCTTATTTATTCAACTATCAGATATGTAAAAATCTAATGTGTAGTGCAGTCTCATTTGCACTATGTAAAAGCCAGATAATTTAAGCATAATTATTTTAACTAATATGTTTGAGTTCAGTTGACTCATACTTTTAAGTCTGATAAGTGCAGCCATCAAAAACGTTGATATTTGAGTTATCTCAACAAGTTAAATCTAGAGAAGTTAACATTACTCAAAATGTTAAGTTGTGATAACTAACACGCGCAATCATTTTTACAGTGCATAAGACACATATAGGGTCACATATATTAAAACTGTGAATCTACAAATGTAATTGCGTGTCCAATGGTCATCATTCATTGGAGACATTCGCAGTAGTCATTTTATAATTGACTTCACCCTGCCTTTATCAACTGTACATGTTTTGTTTTGGTGGTTCTGTGGTATAAAATAAATGCAACACATGCTTTGAACACTGCTGGTGTCTTGTGTACATTAAAGCCTTTTTTATTCCACAAAATGGGAATTTACAATTGGTAAAAGTACAAATACAGTACATAATTACCTGATTTCTATCAACGTCAATCCATCATAGCTTTGATAGTGTTCCTCATTAAGTAAATTAACGGCCAACATGCTTCTCATGGCAAGAATCTGTGACGTCACCACCTGAACTCTAATCACAAACAAACGTTCATTACAGCTGAGATCTGGGATCTTTGGCTTAAAATGGTAGGTGAGCACTGGTTTATAATGTTAGGCTGAGTGTATATTACAGAGATGCTTCTGGGTCTTTAAAAACAATTCTGTCACAATTTGCTCACTCTCATGTCATTTCATACCTGTATAAGTGACTTTGTTCTGATGAACACAGAGAACGTTTTTCAATTGTAACATCATTGGCTGCCATAGTAGGATAAATGAAAGTCAAAAAGCTGCCCCAGAATTGTTTATGTTGCTAACATTCTTACAAATATCTTTCGTTGTGTTTAACAGAACAAAGAAATGTATATTGGATTGAACTAACCTGAGGGTGAGTAAATGATGACAGAATTTTCATTTTTGAGTGAACTGTCCCTTTAAACTCAGATCGTGTGCTTCTAAGCACTTGTGCTCCATCAGCTGCTCTGAAGTTCTATTAAAGGTTTTTGACCTCAACAATATGCGTTGTTTACAATTACAATAAATAATGTTTGACCTAGCAACTAAAGACACAGTTTCATCGCGCACAATTAACTGAAAATGAAACGTCATACAGTGAGTGATAAATCACCCTTCAGCACCGCGAAGGTGAACAGATCCTCACACCGACCCTCAGCGCCTCCTCACACTGACCCCCAGCGCCTCCTCACACACACCGACCTCCAGAGCTCCTCACACCGACTCCCAGAGCTCCTCACACCGACTCCCAGAGCTCCTCACACCGACCCCAGCGCCTCCTCACACCGACCTCCAGCGCCTCCTAACACACACCGACCTCCAGAGCTCCTCACACCGACCTCCAGCGCCTCCTCACACTGACCCCCAGCGCCTCCTCACACACACCGACCTCCAGAGCTCCTCACACCGACCTCCAGCGCCTCCTCACACTGACCCCCAGTTCCTCCTCACACACACCGACCCCCAGCGCCTCCTCACACTGACCCCCAGCGCCTCCTCACACACACCGACCTCCAGAGCTCCTCACACACACTCCCAGAGCTCCTCACACCGACTCCCAGAGCTCCTCACACCGTCCCCCAGCGCCTCCTCACACCGACCTCCAGCACCTCCTCACACACACCGACCTCCAGAGCTCCTCATACCGACCTCCAGCGCATCCTCACACTGACCCCCAGCACCTCCTCACACACACCGACCCCCAACGCCTCCTCACACCGACCCCCAGCGCCTCCTCACACACACCGACCCCCAGCGCCTCCTCACACTGACCTCCAGAGCTCCTCACACTGACCTCCAGAGCTCCTCACACACACCGACCTCCAGAGCTCCTCACACTGACCTCCAGAGCTCCTCACTCACACCGACCTCCAGAGCTCCTCACACTGACCTCCAGAGCTCCTCACACCGACCTCCAGAGCTCCTCACACACACCGACCTCCAGAGCTCCTCACACACACCGACCTCCAGAGCTCCTCACACTGACCTCCAGAGCTCCTCACACTGACCTCCAGAGCTCCTCACACCGACCTCCAGAGCTCCTCACACCGACCTCCAGCGCCTCCTCACACACACCGACCTCCAGAGCTCCTCACACTGACCTCCAGAGCTCCTCACACCGACCTCCAGAGCTCCTCACACTGACCTCCAGAGCTCCTCACACTGACCTCCAGAGTTTCTCATTCACACCGACCTCCAGCGCCTCCTCACACACACCGACCTCCAGAGCTCCTCACACTGACCTCCAGAGCTCCTCACACCGACCTCCAGAGCTCCTCACACTGACCTCCAGAGCTCCTCACACTGACCTCCAGAGTTTCTCATTCACACCGACCTCCAGCGCCTCCTCACACCGACCTCCAGAGCTCCTCACACTGACCTCCAGAGCTCCTCACACTGACCTCCAGAGTTTCTCATTCACACCGACCTCCAGCGCCTCCTCACACACACCGACCTCCAGAGCTCCTCACACTGACCTCCAGAGCTCCTCACACCGACCTCCAGAGCTCCTCACACTGACCTCCAGAGCTCCTCACACTGACCTCCAGAGTTTCTCATTCACACCGACCTCCAGCGCCTCCTCACACCGACCTCCAGAGCTCCTCACACTGACCTCCAGAGCTCCTCACACTGACCTCCAGAGTTTCTCATTCACACCGACCTCCAGCGCCTCCTCACACCGACCTCCAGAGCTCCTCACACTGACCTCCAGAGCTCCTCACACCGACCTCCAGAGCTCCTCACACCGACCTCCAGCGCCTCCTCACACACACCGACCTCCAGAGCTCCTCACACCGACCTCCAGAGCTCCTCACACCGACCTCGAGAGTTTCTCATTCACACCGACCTCCAGCGCCTCCTCACACCGACCTCCAGAGCTCCTCACACTGACCTCCAGAGCTCCTCACACTGACCTCCAGAGTTTCTCATTCACACCGACCTCCAGCGCCTCCTCACACCGACCTCCAGAGCTCCTCACACTGACCTCCAGAGCTCCTCACACCGACCTCCAGAGCTCCTCACACCGACCTCCAGCGCCTCCTCACACACACCGACCTCCAGAGCTCCTCACACCGACCTCCAGAGCTCCTCACACCGACCTCCAGAGCTCCTCACTCACACCGACCTCCAGAGCTCCTCACTCACACCGACAAACTCTGTCACCTGTTGCACTGAAACTTTCAGCTCCTAAAGGCCTTCAACACTTAAACACACGTATGAGGAAAAGCGAATGGACACAAAAACGCAACGACCCACATCACTCAGAATTAGAGACCACCGGTACAGACATGAATAAAACACGCCAATAAATAACACGAGCAACACTGATGGAGAACGAATTAAATCACATTCTCAAACGTCCGTCAAGCTCGTGCTGGAGAACGTCATCGCCTCAGAATTAGTGTTGTCAAAAATATCGATATTTCGATAAGTATCGATACTGAAATATCTGAACGGTACCAATACTAATTTCCCGAAGTATCGATACTCCGATCCTAGCCGAGCTGTCACTTTCACTTATCTCCAAAGGCGCGTTGACAAACACCACCGCAGTGCCTGTCACGTGTCTCGTCTCATTCGCTCTGGTTAAATAGCAAAGTGAAGTGAATATAAATATGGCGTGTGCGGCGCCTCCGCAACCGGCTTTGGTTGATAAAGAACACAGCAGGAGTGCTATCTGGAAATATTTTGGATATGAGGCAAATGAACATGGAAAGCCGAAGGACACAAACAAGCCGATATGCAAGAGTTGCTACAGAGCAGTGCTAACAAAAGGCGCTAACACCTCTCATATAGTGTGTATCGTTTTTTCAGCGTAGTTCTTAAAGTTAATAATCCGACTGAGGAATCTTTAGCTGTGAATCTTTAAATACTTTAACTGTGGTCAAATGTAAATTAACTTGTGCGTAATTAACCTAATTAAAAAAATGATTAAGCGTGTGGATCGGTGATATGTGAATCCGGCATTAAAATATGTTCATCAAATAATGTTATGTATTAACCAGCATTTATGAACGATGAGCAATGCATTTACTACAGTATATTTTAATCTTTGATGACAGTATGTAATAAAATACAACGGATCATGTTTGCTCTGGTCCAAAGAAAAAAAATATTAACAGATAGAACTTTGGATTTTAATTAGTACATGTATTAGTAAATGTTAGTTTAAATTAACTTTTAATTAAGATTAATACATGTTTTGGAAGTATTTTTCATTGTTTATTTATGTTAACAAATATCTATTACCAATTACTTAAGTTCTGAGATTAGTTACAAAGTTCAGTTCATTTTAAAAGTGCGGTCAAAAAAATATATATGTTTATTAAAGTTTGGCATTCTCTTGTAGCACCAGAAAGAAGATGAGACTCGAACTGCAACAGTACATAATGCGTTACAACACACATTATGAAGAATTATAATGCATTTTACTCTTTAATAACGCTTTATAATACATTATTTATATGTTATATTTATCTTTAAATAATAATAAATAAAAATATTACCCCCTTAATGTTGTGGCAGTTTTTTTCTCTGTGGTATCGAAAATGGTATCGAGTATCGATATTTTTCAAGGTATCGTATCGAAGTTAGAAATTCCAGTATCGTGACAACACTACTCAGAATGTTGATGATTCCGTTTTGAAAACGTGTAATCTGTTGTCCTGTCATGATGATGTGACTTACCTTCACCCTCAGCATCGGAGCAACAGGTGAACGAGCATCGGCATCAACGCCATTGAGCCACATCCGCCGCGCGCGCTCCCGCCCCGCGGAGCACCGATGGGTGTGTTGAGAGTACAGAAGCGCGCGCGTGCGTGCGTGCGTGCATGTGTGAGTTTATATAGTCCATTGGCAGTGACGAATCAGAACGATCATTTAGTATAGAATGGTGTTTGTTTTTGAGTGGTGGATATGGTGTGAGAGAGAGACTGAGAGACATAGAGAGAGAGACAGAGAGAGAGAGAGACAGAGAGAGAGAGAGAGAGGGAGAGAGAGAGACAGAGACAGAGAGAGAGAGAGAGAGAGAGAGAGAGAGAGAGAGGGAGAGAGAGAGAGAGACAGAGAGAGAGAGAGACAGAGAGAGAGAGAGACAGAGAGAGAGAGAGACAGAGAGAGAGAGAGACAGAGAGAGAGAGAGACAGAGAGAGAGAGAGACAGAGAGAGAGAGAGACAGAGAGAGAGAGAGACAGAGAGAGAGAGAGAGAGACAGAGAGAGAGAGAGACAGAGAGAGAGAGAGAGAGAGAGGGAGAGAGAGAGAGAGACAGAGAGAGAGAGAGACAGAGAGACAGAGAGAGTGAGAGAGTGAGAGAGAGAGAGAGAGAGCGAGAGAGAGAGAGAGACAGAGAGTGAGAGAGAGAGAGAGAGAGAGAGAGAGAGAGAGAGAGACAGAGAGTGAGAGAGAGAGACCACGACCAAAGAACAAGCAGCACAACACAAAACAACACTGACAGAACAACACACACAAACTGACACTATCAACCTCATTGAGAACTTTAATTAAAACTCTTTTTCTCTTTATATTGAGATGTTTATATATATATATTTTTACTTATAGACTTTTAATTTTATTCTATCTTATTTTTTATCTTAATCTGTATTTGTGCATGTTTATATTTAATCTTGTGCTTTGGCAATGTAAATTTTCTTTTATCATGCCAATAAAGCTCCTTTGAATCTTGAATCTTGAATCTTGAGAGAGAGAGAGAGAGAGAGAGAGAGAGAGAGAGAGAGATAGAGAGAGAGAGAGAGAGAGATAGAGAGAAAGAGAGGAGAGATAGATAGATAGAGAGAGAGTGAGAGAGAGAGAGTGAGAGAGAGAGAGAGAGAGTGAGAGAGAGAGAGAGAGAGAGAGATCTATATCCGATGTTATCCAATAAATGTATATAATAATGGCAGTATGTACTGTAATATAAGTGCTCATTGAAGTATTGATGCTGATCACTGTACAATAATGTTATTTTTTAAACAAGTAAAATCAAAAGAATCTAAATGAAGAATCTCTGAATCATGTTTTTAACATGTAAATGTACGTCAGAGCTGTGGTCGTGTGTGTGATCGGAGCTCAGACGTGAAGGATGTTTCATTGCTCAGAAGCAGATGACCCATCATATAACTTTCATGATGTGATTGAAGAGTCCTCAGAACATAAAGCAACACCTGTACCATGTGCTTATGCTGATGTGTGAAGATGTTTATTAATATAACTCACTTTTGTTAATGCAAACATCACTTGTGTTTTTAGGTGCAACAGAAGACAAGGTGACACTATAGCAACACGGAAATGTTTAACATTTTCAGATGTGAAAATATGTTGCTATAATGTTTATTTGGACAACCACTAAGAGTCAGATAAAGTCACATAAAACAACACATTTTATTTTAATTGGGTTAAATAACATTATATTTCATTTGTCTGAAGGGTCGAGTGTGATTCACCTGAAGTGAGATCTCAGACAGCACAGATTCACGCTGCGTCTTGTGGTAATGCTGCTTCACCTGAACATCAAAGTCTATCCTCTTTACTCCTTTTTCTTTTACAGATGTCAGCGGGTGTTGGAATCAGATCCAAAGCTCATCGTGTGAAGGTCCGTTGTGAATCTCAGAACCCTCAGGCTGATATTATGTCACACCGCATGAGAACAGGATTATGAGAGTCTCATTAATAACCTGCTGCTGAGATTCATCATCAGGATTTCATCTCAATACTGATGTCATGGTGTGTGCATCACCTTCACCTCATAACAACCATTCCTGAGACACTAAATGACTCTTTCAGTCTGTTCTGTGCTCAGAATTCATTCAACATCAATTTAATCATCCAGTAATTTCTCTACAACCAATGCAGGCGTCTCTATTATCATGCAAAATGCATCACCTGTCTGTCAATGATCTTCATCTTGATTATGATGATGATGTTTATTTCTTCACTACAGCGACTTACAGGGCCAAATGAAATGCTGCCAAATGTTGAAAGATAAAAAATAATACATTTTGAACATACTATTTCTTCAGCATGAAATCTTTTGCATAAACCTGAATGAATTTTATTATATTGATCATTATTCATCAAGATGATATTTTTGACAATGTACATTGTAAATTGATTCTGTAAACGTGTGAAAGTGCAGCTAAATGGGCGATTTGCTGCACATTGTATGAAATAAACGCCTGCGTGCGTCAATCAAACAAGCTGTTGTGTGTTCATGGTTGTAGTTTCGTCGCCAGTCCAATAGGTGACGCTGTAGCGTGACGTCACACGAGAGAGAGCCGGGCGCGAGGCAGTCGCGCGAGGATTGTTTAACTCAAACCCTTATCATAATCAAATCATTGCGCGCTGAAAACATGTCAAACGACGAAACGATTCGCTCTTTAATGTTTACGCTTAGTTATGTGCTGATGAAGCGACGTCGGGACGTCACGAGCGCGGACGCGCAGCGGCGACGCGAAGTGCAGCGGCGCGTCACTCACAGACAGTATTTCCATCAGAAACACAAGAGGATGCTCATGGTAACGTTAAACATGAACTCTTCTCTTCCCTTACTTGTCGTTTTAAATTCATTGTGCTTGACCAGTGTAACGTCATGTGTTTGTTTGTGTTTATGAACGTAATAACACGATGAAACATGTTTACGCTCATAATAATAATAATAATAATAATAATGTGGTTCAGAAAAACATCATGAGGTATTGTCTATAGCAGTGGTCACCAACCAGTCCTGCAGACTGTAGCTCCCACCATGCTTCAGCACACCTGTCTCTAATTATGAAGTAAACCTGAACACCTTGATTAAATAGTTCAGGTGTGTTTGATTGGGGTTGGAGCTAAAATCTTCCGGACGGTAGATGTCCAGGAGCAGGGTTGGTGACCACTGGTCTATAGTATCTCATCGTATGTCGAAAGTAAAACACAATGATACAGCACAGTGGAACTGAATAAAAGAGAGGGAACGTAAGTCTTTATCAAGCATTTGAAACAAACTTAAATGTCTTCACTAATAACCCCTTTAAATCTTCAATGAAACACAAAAGAAGATATTTTGAGAAATGTCTCGGTGGTTTTGTGTTCATTCAATGGTTTTCTGTTTATTTTGATATCTTCTCTTTCTCCTGTAGAAGAAAGAAATGATCCTTATTTTTATATGAACACATCTGTTTTTTGTTGTACTGTCAGCACGTTTAACATCTGCTGTGTGCCAGAGGAGTGAAGGAGAAAACACATGATTTCATCAACATAGACTTGAATGGTTCTGTATGGTTCTGAAGGCTTGATGACATCATCAGTTTAAAGGGGGAGAAGGTTTCAACCTGTAGCTCAAAGATCTTACAGACATGGTGATGCGTGCTGTTAACCCGAAGCGTTTTCTTCCTGTAGATGATGATCGCACAAACCTCTCGGCCGGTCAGCGACATCCCCGCTCGTCCCACACGCGTTTGGAGCAACATCGAGAGCACCGATTGGTGGGAGCGGGTGGTCATGAGAGAGTTCCAGCCCTCCGATTGGCTGGAAAAGTTTCGCATGACTAAAGAGACCTTCTTTCTCCTCTGCGGCAAGCTGAAGCCCCGCCTCAATCGTCAAGACACCCGGCTCCGCCCCGCGCTGCCCCTGGAAAAGCGGGTGGCTGTGGCCTTGTGGCGCCTGGCCTCGAACGTGGAGTACCGTACCATCAGCACCCTGTTCGGCGTGGGCCGCTCCACCGTCTGTAAGTGCGTGCGGGACGTGTGCCACGCCATCGTGTTGCTCCTGCGACCGCTCTACCTCCGCACGCCCAGCGAGCACGAGCTTGAGGACGCCGCTGGACTCTTCGCCACCCGCTGGGGCTTCCCGCACTGCGTGGGCGTGGTCGGCAGCCTCCACGTGCCCATCATTGCGCCGTCCAGCAACACGGACAACTACTGGAACAGCCGCGGCTGGCTGTCAGTGGTCACGCAAGGCGCCGTCAACGGTCTGGGTCAGTTTTGGGACGTGTGCGCCGGCTTCCCGGGCAGCACCGAACACTCGGCCATCCTGCAGAACTCTACCCTGTGGGCGCGCGCGTGCGACGGCTTTCTGCTGCGTGACCCGCCTCTGAACTTGGTGGGCCGCCCGCTGGGCTACCTGATGCTGGGTGACGCTGGCTACCCTCTGAAGAGCTGGCTGTTGAAGAGCTACCCAGAATCCGGCGAGCTCTCAGCGGCTCAGAGGGCCTTCAACCGCAAGCTGGAGCAAGCGCGGGGCGTGGTGGACGAGGCCTTCCTGCGGCTGCGGGCACGTTGGCAGTGCCTGCTGAAGCGCAACGATTGCCGCATGGACGTGGTGCCCACCATGATCCTGGCGTGCTGCGTACTTCACAACGTCTGCGAGGTGCACGGTGACGAGTTCGACAGGAGGTGGGAGGAGGCGGTGCGTCACGAGGAGAGCCCGCAGCCTGCCGACGAGGTGTCGCCCTCTGCTGACGAGCCTCAAGCGGAAGAGGTCCGAGGGCTGTTCTGTCAGTACTTCCTGCAGCAGGAGAACCAGCGGACAACTTTAGCTTGCTGAGGAGCAAGCGCAGCGTGATGACGTTCTGTGTTTGAGAAAGACACGATCGGATGTGTGTTGTGAGAGAAAAGAGCCTCAGTGCGTCTGGAATGTTAAAGCACAGCCTGATGTGATGATGAACCTGTGTGTGCTGTCAGGAGCTTCACAACACTCATTTCTGTTTGTTGTCTGTGTTCCTGTGGCTCATGTTCCAGAGGACTTGTGAACGCACGCACACACACACACACTCACACACACTAGGGCTGCTCGATTATGACAAAAATCATAATCCTGGTTATTTTGGTCAATATTGAGATCACGATTATTTGACAAGATTACTCATTACCTTTAAGAACAACATAGAAAACTGAAAAAACCTTTTAAACTGAGAATTCAACTGAAAAAAATGTATAGATGTGAAAATAGCACAGCTGAACCATGTGGAAAGGGCTGCGCTTTATATGTTAAAATACATAAATATATATAATCCGGTGGATTTATACCACAAGAAAAGAGGATTCTTGCAAAATGGAATCGACACAATAATTGTTTCACCTCGATTATTTTGTTTTTGTAATTGTTGAAGGTCAAAATTGACGATTACGATTAATTTTCAATTAATTGCACAGCCCCAAAACACACATCAAATGAACATCAGCTTTAGGTCTCTTTGGATGAAAGCTTCTCTATGACAGTCGATCAGATGCTCTGTGAGTCTGTTTTTGATGTTTAGGAATTTAACAATTCACCGTGAGCTGGTTGAAAATGGATTATAATAGGTGACTATTCAAGCCTGTTGAGATGTTATTAGTAGTAATACATGTTTGGAACAGCAGGGGCCGCTGTGTTTACCGCAAACTTAGATATGCTGATATTTCTTAACCCTTTTAAACCGACACATTTAATCAAGCAGTATTCATTTGACTGTTACTTTTCTACCATTTGTGCTTTCAAAAGAATTTGAATTGCTCCTAAAAGTAGACATCCTCGCGGCTTTTTGAACATGTTTGTATTACGCTACGATAACACTTGGGTTTCATCTGCCAATTGCTGCAGTTTTCATGGAGAGCGGCAGAGGGCAGATATGATCAGGGAGTTACGGAGTGAGACAGATCAGAGAGTTTTTAAGCAAGTTAAGACAAAAAAAACATGTTCAAGAGGAAATAAACAACAGTAGGGGTGATTGGGAGGATTTATGACCATGAAACTGATGGTGAGCGAGACTCAGAGACTGTATATCCAGACATCAAAGAGGAATATGTTGAAGGTGTCGTAAATGTTGTCTCATGATGAATGTCTGTTAAATAGGTCTAATATTAGTGTTTCAAAATACCAGTTTCAAAAACCATATCTTGCACATGATAATAGGACACTGGGTTAGAATTTGACAGTCAACAACATATTTTCCCTTTAGACAATAAAGGGATTTTTATTTGTCTTGGAATTTTCTTTAAAATTGCAGTTTAGTTTTTTTGTTTGACATAAAAGATATTATATGACTAACATATGTGCAGCATATGAGAAGTAATAAAAGTGCAATTGTTTATTAATCATTATAACACGGCCCAATTGAATGCTTGATTCTGATTGGCCAGTCGCGACATTCCAAGGGTTGTAATGTTTAAATAACAACCACTCAAAACTAATAACATCCTGTAACCCGCATGCTGCATCATTTTGAGAGGAGCAGTTTAATATTATATAAGAATAATATAATTATAAATGTCTTTTAATAACATATATGACATTATATTTAAAAATGATTAAATCAATTTGCCTGTTTGTGACGTTTGAATGTCGTTTCTTACTTTAAAACCGAAACTAAACTGCTTTTCCTCACTGACGCTCGGCATTCAGTTAAAATGAGATAATCAAATATTTCAAATTCACATTTTATATCAAGTTTCTTTCTCATGTGGCAAGTAGTCGTGTAATAAGCGGGATAATGTACAAGCAGCCGTCTGTTATGACCAAATAAAGCCCTTCAGTGTGACACAAGACCCTCAGCTTCACCTGATCACACTGTGGGTGATTATTCTGCCATAACAACCGGCTGTCTGTACATTATCATGGAAGGTATAGTGATCTGAGTGAATCGTAACATCTCTGATCACGTGTGATGCTGAATGTCAGACACTAGAGTCAACATGAGTAAACATGACAGATTCATGTCTATATTTCTGTCTGTTAGTGTGATACATGTTTAAAGTGAAAACAACACTTCTGTTCACATCGAGTACATCATGAATATCACATGGTTTCTGATCCGTTCAGTCATCTTGTGAGTTTCTGTTTTGTTTTTTGGAGAGATGTCTGACTGTGTGATTTAACACCGACATTTCACTTTTTCCGATTGTTGAAAATAAATAATGTTTAAAAATAAAATCATTTTTTAATGAATTATTTGATCAAACTGTTTTAAACTTTTTATGTGACATTAGCATCTGTTCATGTTAATCCGTGCATGTTAAATGTTAAAGTCATTATGTGTTTACTGCAGCAAGTTGTGTACAGTTATAGATGAACTCTATACATCATAACCATCTGTCATCTGTGGATTTAGATTAAGAGGAGAGATGAAGTCTGGTACAAGATTACATTGAGGATTAAAGCTTCTGTTGATAAAATGAAGGCCAACATCTAGAGACATGAATAACACTCTGATAGTGCGGATCACATTTGTTGTCAGTGTTCTGAAGTGAAAGCGTGTGGTTGTGTACAGTGGGATTATCTGTGTGTGTCTGTGAGAGATTACTGACTCGCTCTTCTTCAGCCGCCGTCACATCAGCGCAGAGGTGATCTGGAACCGCACGCGCAGCACAATCTCAGCATGTTGCATCCTATAATGATCTTCATCGTGGTGGCCAATACATCCATGACAGTTTTCTTCTGGGCCTTTCTGCTGTCAGAGGTTTTCTTCAAAGATGCTGAAACTGAAGAGGCCAAAGGCACATCTGCTGTCTCACCAGCGTAGAGACATGTTCAATGACACCTAGATGACACGCACCTCTCCTTCGCTTGCTTCATAGAGCTTCTCTCTCAAGTCTTTCTTCTTTAAGGGTTTCTTTCAGCCTTTGGCCGCCTTGTCTGTTGTCGTCTGTAGGACGTTTGCACGCTCTCTTCCAGGTAAGACACATTAGACTGTTCGTTTGTTGATTCGTGAACTTCATGTGTATTTTTCTTTTTGAGAATAAACCCTTCAGACACCTAACCCGACTCATTACAGTCAGCTTATTTGATGCCGCGTGGCAATTTATGTTTCAAAGAAAGACAAATGTCACAGAACTTTCTCATTTTTTCAGGTGAAGATGTACATTTCTTATTCCTTCATTCATTCAGGAACAATGTTTCTTTCCAAAATGAGAAAAATCATGTTTTTATTTTGCATTCCAATTAATACAAATTGTTTCGATTTAATCCACAATAGCTCACAAAATACTAACACAACGAAAACATAATAAAACATGATTTCTTTTAAAAATAGGTATCATATATATATATTATGTACACACAGTGGAAGCACAATATTTGATTTCCATTAATGAATTAAACTGCATATAAGTAATATGACTGTGAATGAGATCAGTGGGGATTGATGGTCTTTCATGATAATTATTGACATCATTCAGAGCAACTGAGAGAACAGATGGGAATACATCTGCGTGTTAGCATGACTGCTGGATTAGTTTAACATGTGATGATCATGATATCTCATACAGCATTCTGGATTATAGCTGACCAGCATTTGTGAGAGACGAGAACAATCTAGAAGACATCTGAAGACCGATTGAAACATGCTTCATCCTCTCATGATGGTCACATCAGTCGTGGAGAGGACGTTCCTCACGCATGACATCATGAGGTTAAACTCAGAAGATCCTGATGCTGAAGAACAGAAGGTCTTCCAGTAGACTGCCAGGTGAAGATAACTGCCCTCATGATCTATTCTTGTACTGGTGTATACTTCATTTAGTGCAGTGGTCACCAACCCTGTTCCTGGAGATCTACCGTCCTGCAGACTGTAGCTCCAACCATGCTTCAGCACACCTGTCTGTAATTATCAAGCAAACCTGAACGCCTTGATTAGATATCTCAGCTGTGTTTGATTGGGGTTAGAGCTAAAATCTTCCGGACTGTAGATCTCCAGGAGCAGGGTTGGTGACCACTGATTTAGTGTGTACTGTATTCAGTTTTGTGCAGACACATTTGTCATTTTAGTGTGTTTGGTCTTCATCTAAAGGAGTGTGTGAATGAATTTATTCCTTTACCCATCTATCTATCTCTTCATTCTCTTTCTACTGTTTTAATGTATAATGTTAAATGTTAAGGTGGTCACAACACCAACATTTCACAGCTGATTAACATGTGAGAATACTTAAAGGATTGACATTAACTCCACACAAACAATGAAAGAAATTCTGACAAAATTGACAAGAAAGAAGACCCAAACTCTTTGTTTAATGAAGTTAAAGAGAGATCCTTGTATGTGATATTAATAAACAGTACAATATGTTAACCATAACATGTTGTTTCTTCAGAGTGTTGTCATGTAAAGAGTTGTTGTTGTTGTTGTTGTCTGTGATCAGATCTGAGGATGTTGAGACAGACAGCGCTTGTGAAAAGGAGGATGGAGAAGAGAAGAAGACCAACATCACGATGGCACATCACTTCCTCACCATCACACAACACATCTGCTGTCTGCATTCACTGCTCTGTTTTAGGAAAGCGTAGACTAGGCCAGACTGTTGCTATAGAAACCTCCATTATAGGCTGTATGTGGTCATTGTGATATCATCCGTGTGACATCAATATAAATCTTGAATATATGAGATATTTACTCTTCACTCTGTGTACGAGATGTGCTGTAGTGTTGCGTTGAATAAGATGTCTGTAAAGAGTCTCCTCATTAAAGGAGTAAATAGCCTCTTGTGTCTGATTCTTTTTTAAGAGCCACTGAAGGATCCTAATCCCTGTCTGAGGTCAAGGAAGGTTTTCTGTTTGTATAAAGAAGGCTCCGCCCATTTGGGTTATTTCAGTACAAATGACATTTGCATGAATAATAACAGTAAGTTTTCCAAGCATGTAGCTGAGGGCACCCCACATCTCCAGATTTTACCTGTTTTAACCCATCAGCTCAGATGACGTCTGAAGAGTGTGTCAGATAAGAGAGGCATCAGGGCCGTAGATGCACAGCAGCTCACCAGACGAGAGAACTTAAGTTAGACTCTCAGCTTTAAGACTGGGTTTGTTATCTGTTACACCAGAGAACATCTGCTTGTGCGCTGATGTCTCAGGTGTGTCTGAGGTCATGACGTGTTCACTTTGAAGATGACAATCATTTGGTCGAATCATTTTAAATATGTGTCATGGCTTTGTTTTCCTTTAGCCTCCATTCATCTTGAGCGCTGTTTTAGTTTAGTCAGAAGGGTTTTTCTCTTTTAGCAGGTATACAGACGTTTCCTACATTTGAGACTAAATTAATGTTCTTTAAAACTGAGCAGTATTTAGTATCTTGTTTTGTATTCCCTATTCTATAAATCTACATGAATTGCGTTGCCTAGACCACATTTTCATGTTTTGAATGATTGAATAAAGAGGTGTTTTCTTTTTGATTTAGTAGTACGTGGATTACACTTCATCAACACAAGATGTTGATTTCTCCCTGATGAAATGATCCATGCTTTTACCAAAACTCACGGTTGAAACAAAATACTTGAATCGCCATTTGCTGCAGTAAGCTTTTCCAGCATCTTCTGGACAGTGAAAACATGATGTCGAGATCCAGATTTCTACCACACAACAACTATTACACAAGACATTTACACAACATGATTTGACATTTACAAACACATATATAGAGCTTAAAAGATGTTCAACTCTTTAACGCATTCATTTGTGTCTGTTTCATCCATTTGTGTTGGATTGTAATCGGCGGGTCATAAACTTAGGAGGAGGAGGTTTATGGTGTTAAGCATTGACCTCTTTATGGCAAAATCCAGTTTAGTGTCATGACTAAACATAACACGTAAGCCTTTTTAAAGCTGGATCAGAACCACTGAGAAACCCTTTGACCTTCAGAAACTCATCCAATCACAGCACTGCATTCATATCTCATGTGTAGACGTGCACGCGGTGAATGATGCCATGAATATATATATGATCAATATGACATCGGCCTCATCACAGCTCTCATTCTAACGGTATGTATTGCACATTTACAGTGTGTTCATGTCTGTCTACTGTATGTAACTCTTATTGTTGACAAGAGTTAGTAGAGTTACAGGGTCATTCTGTGTCAGCTCTCCACAAAAGCAGAGCGTTCCTCAGTGAACAGATTTAGACTTTCTACTTCATTGAAGCACCCAGACCGTTTCAATCATTATAGTGTTGAAGTCTAAAGCTAGGGGGATTGGATATAATAACTGGCATCTTTCATAAGATGAATAAAATGTTCAGCAGTCATCTGTGATGTGAGCTGTGATTGAAAGCTGTGCTGTGATTGACAGGTGTGCTGTGATTGACAGGTGTGCTGCACGTCACGATGGCTGGTGACCGTGATCTGGCCACACTGACCCCCGGCGAGGAGGACGAGGTCTTCTTTAAAAACTATGTCCCACCCTCTCGAGACGCCATCCATCTTCCCATTCATATTTTCTACCTCATCCTTGCGTCCATGGTGATAGTAGCGACCCTCTATGCCATCATCGGACACCTCATCAAGGACCTGGTGCATGATTTTGCAGGTGACGGGTGCATGCATACATGTGCATGTATGTTTGGCCTTTTGCCTTTAGTTTACAGTTCAGTCATTGACAGGACAGGGAGTGAGAAGGGAAAGAACCTCGAGCTGGGACTCAAACTTTGGTCAGCGGAAGCGCAGTTGAGCTACATGTCTTGATCACTGTCCACACCACCACAGACTTGTTGATGAATGTTGTACTGGATTAAATCTTCGAGTCCTAAAATGTCCAGCTGACAATTAAAACATTTCACATGATTTGTACAATCTATTAAATAATGATCTAAAACTTTAATAATCACAGAAAAATGATGCATGAAATGAACTGTGCTTCCGTCTTTCCCCAACCAGCTCACTCACTCCAGGTTCTGTACATAATGTTGTTGTTGTTGTTGTTTTCAGACGCTCTGTTTGGAAAACAGCCAGATGAGGTCCAGATCAACCTGTGTGAGACCAAAGATAAATTCATGGTAGACTGGTGTCCAGAGACGAGTCCAGAGCTGGAGGAGATGGCCCGAGCTGAGGAGATCCGGGTGGTGATGGAGGGCAACAGATACACACCGGCCATCTGGATCATCTCTGATGGGATTGAGCCGCCCAGAGTACCGCGCTCAGGCCCGCGTGTGGCCTTCGGCAAGAATGTGTAGAGAGGGACTTCATCTACAGGACCAGACACAAACACTGATGTTAGTTTGTGCAAAACAACGATGACACACATAAACACTTTTGATTGTTGTGTCACCCGCTGGTGTTTATCGTGTACTGCAATAAAGATGTTTGACGTCATGAAAAGCTTGAGTTTTGTGGGAGTTATGAAATTCCCCCTGACAAGGTTTTACTACAGTAAGAAGGCTAATTGTAGTTTCCATCTTTTCTTTTGGCAAATTAATTATTACTATTTGTATCACTATGAGTGTAGTAAAAGTATGGTAGATTTTGTAGTTACCATGGTTTAACTATTGTGTTTTCTTGTTTAGTTTATTTGTTATCAAGAGTTAGTTTTCCTGAGGGCCATTTCAAAATCGTGTTGCTGTTAACACTCTTGTGCACGTACACAGTTTCTACATCTCTGGTCTTTCAATATACATGATTTCAAAAATATTCATATTTTTTTTTGCTTGGTTTTGTTTCTTAAATCTGACATGCACTCATGAAATATTACTGCATAGATACTACAGTACTTTGATAGTTTTTTATCCCATATAATAAAATAAAAATATCAAAAAGAAATATAACCCTAACAATAAAAGCATTCTTTATCATTAGCGAGGAGAGTAAGTGAGATTTCGTTGTATAATAACCCAAAATGGTTTAATGTTGATTGTGACGGGCTGATGTAGGTCAAAGGTAACTCAGATGAGACTGAATGTTGGAGAGCCGCGTGCGATGCGCACAGAACCCAGCCCACTCGAGACGGCGGGGGCGCGCATCACCTGTCCTCGGTCACGCGCAGAGATGCTGAACGCACCACCATCGTAATGGTTTCTTTCTTTCGTGAATAGCGACACGAGGACAGATAGATGAATGATCATGAGATCGATGTTTTCACGATGGATTGGAGCGAGAGAGCGGATGACACGAGCTGGACTGAACATGCGCGGTGAGATCCAGTCCGATTCTATCAAATGCTTTTCTTCATCTCGTTCAATAAGAGAAATACATAGGCCCTCTCAATCACTGTGTGTTTGTTTCACATGTATGTGCGTTTATCCGCACTCTCATCAGCATCACCGTCACATCACCTGCAGGCCTGACGAGCACGAGCGGCGCGTTCTGGAAATTAAATGCAGCGTTTTATCAGATTTTTAAACATTAGCTGTGCTCGTGCTGATGTATGTCGATTTGAACCTGACATGTTAAAATGGAGCGTCTCTTTTTTCTGTAAATGAGAGGGAGAGAGATGCTTCACATATTTCTTTATTAGATACAAAAGGCGGTGGGGCAAGAAATAACAGGGTTTTAGAAAAATGTAACATATATGAATATATTTCATTAGCCGATCTGAAGGGATTGTGTCATTATTTATTCCCTGTCATGTCATATCTTCTTCAGAACACGAAACAAGATATTTTGAAGAACTTGAAGAAAGAGCTTAATTGACCAGAAACCCATTTCTCAAAATATCTTATTTTGTGTTTCAATGAAGAAAGAGTCAAATACAGGTTTACAACCACATGAAGGTGAATAAAGGGATGATTTTGGGGGGAACTTTCCCTTTAAGCATCTTAAATATCTTCATTAAAAGGGATGATCTATACTTCAACATGTTTTATATTGTTTTTAACTCATCTCTTTAAATATCTATCAGTATGCATTTCCTGATATCAGACTGTAAAACTTTTGATATTTATGATATTTAGTGTCTATCTTAGAATCCTTAAAATTCTCTCGTGCAGGTCACTAAAACCTTGAACGCAGCAGAAACATAGAATATTTGTAATATTGTATATTATCAACGATCTTCTTTTGTTCTCTCAGGGGTTTTATTGTGGATGGAGATGGAAACGTGTGCAGAGCTTCTGGAACTATGACAGGTAACAGAAACACACTGAGCTGAACAAAGACACATCCTAGAATTGATCATGTGATTCATAAACATTATTGATTGTGACGGGTGTGATGTGTTTGTTGTGTAGATAATGTTATCGAGAGCGCCGATTCAATTCCACTACAAACTCACACACTCAAAGAATTTGAACAGGTGAGATTTCTATATTGATTATGATCTGCGGGGAGAGGGGGGGAGAGGGGGGGAGAGGGAGGGAGAGGGGGGGAGAGGGAGGGAGAGGGGGGGAGAGGGAGGGAGAGGGGGGGAGAGGGGGGGAGAGGGAGGGAGAGCAAAAGAACATGTTGGAATCAAATGAACCAATTAGACAGTCCTATTTCATTAAATGAACTGACAGAAAAAATAAAATTCTTGTGGCCCAGACGGAATAAAAACTGAGATGTTGAAATATAGCAGCCCTAAATTAAGAGATGGCATTCTCCAATTATTTAATCTGCTGTTGAGATCAGGACACTTTCCTGAGGAATGGGAAGAAAGTCAAATAACTCCAATCTTCAAAAAGGGGGACAAATGTGACCCTGATAACTACAGGGGTATCACTGTAAGCAGTAACCTCGGCAAACTATTCTGCTCCATTATTAATGAACGATTAGTGCAGTTTCTCCATGACAACAAAAGTCTAAATAACTGTCAAATTGGATTTTTGCCCAAACAAAGGACCACTGATCATATATACACACTACACACACTTATAAACAAACATGGTCATCAAACAAAACAAGGAAAAATATTTGGTTGCTTTATAGATTTTAAAAAGGTCTTTGATTCGGTTTGGCTCCACGGGCTCTTTTTAAAACTCATCCAGAGTGGAATAGGGGGAAAAGTTTATGATGTAATTAAGAACATGTATAAGGACAACAAGTGTTTTATCAAAATCAACAACGAAAGAACGGACTATTTTAAACAGACTAAAGGAGTTCGCCAAGGATGTTCTCTAAGTCCGACTTTGTTCAATATTTATATCAACGAATTGGCCACAAAGCTTGAAGAATCCTCTAGTCCTGGTTTAACTCTTGATGGCAGAGAAATTAAATGTCTTTTGTATGCGGACGACCTTCTGTTATTGTCACCAAATGAAGAAGGTCTGCGCGAACGTCTGTCAGTTCTAGAACATCACTGCAGTGAATGGTCCTTCCCAATGAACATGGACAAGTCCAAAATAATCATATTTCAAAAGAAAAGTCGTTTTACAGAGAAAAAATACATTTTTACACTTGGGGGATCAATTCTTAGTCATGTGACAAACTATATTTATTTGGGTCTGACCATCTCTGCTTCAGGACAATTTAACATGGCAATTAAAGAACTTGCTGAGAAAGCCCGTCGAGTTTATTATGGTCTAAGAAAAACACTTTTTCAGTTTAACCTCCCTGTTAGACTGTGGATGAAAATCTTTGACGGGGTCATCAAACCCATTCTTCTATATGGTAGTGAAATCTGGGGCCCCAAATTCCAACTGAACTATGAATCCTGGGACAAATGTCCAGTGGAAATTTTCCAACTTGAGTTTTGCAAAAACATCCTGGGAACCCACAGAAATAACTCAAATCTGGGATGTAGAGCAGAACTTGGAAAGTTCCCTCTCCTGTCTGAAATCCAGAAGAGGGCATCGAAGTTCTGGTTTCACTTATCTGAGAGTTCACCAGACAACTACCATCATAGTGCTTTCAGACATAATACATCACATCCAGAGAGCGATCCTTTCCTACACCTCCTGAACAAACATCAGCTGAACTCATCAGATCAGTTCAGACAGTCTAAACTCAGACACATTTTAAACACGACTCAAGAAGAATATCTTCTGTACTGGCAAAATAAGATCAATGAAGTAAACAAGTTAACTTGCTTCCGGAAAATAGAAACCGACTACAAATTGGCACCATACCTAATAAAACTGAAAGATTACAGGCAGAGAAAACTTGTGTCCAAATATGGTCTGAGTGATCACGGTCTGTGTTTAGAGACCGGCCGACACAGACAGAACTGGACATCCAGAAATCATAGATTGTGTTCAAACTGCACTGATGGTGTTGTGGAGGATGATCTCTCTGCACAATACGTGTTCTGTTGTCACAACATGAGAGATAAAAACTAAATCGTATTGATACAACTGTTAGTTTGGGTCCATGTACATGTATTTATTTATTTTGGGTCCATGTACATGTATTTATTTATTTTGGGTCCATGTATGTATGTATTTTTATTGTTGCAATGTATTATTATTATTATTTATTTATTTTTTGCTTTCTTTTTTTAATGTTATACTGTATGTCTTATTATTACTCAATGCTCATTTGAATTTGAATTTGAGTGAGTGAGAGAGATAGAGAGAGAGAGAGAGAGAGAGAGAGAACTAAACCCAAATACCGCACATCCGATCATATATACACTCTTCGTACCTTAATTGACAAAGAAACAAACCAAAAGAAAAGAAAGCTCTACTCATGCTTTGTTGACTTCAAAAAAGCTTTTGACTCAATCTGGCATGAGGGACTTTTTCTTCAGTTGATTCAATGTGGCATCGGAGGAAAAACCTACGACATCATCAAATCAATGTACACCAATAACACATTTGCAGTTAAAATTGGCAACAAGCACACAGACTTTCTCTCTCAGAGTCGTGGAGTGAGACAGGGCGGTAGTCTAAGTCCTACACTATTTAACATTTACATGAATGAACTAGCTGGAGCTCTAGAACAGTCACCAGCACCTGGTCCGACCTTACAAGACACCGAAGTGAAATGCCTCCTGTTTGCAGACGATCTGGTGCTGCTGTCACCCACAAAAGAGGGTCTACAGCAACATCTGGACACCCTGCACACTTTCTGCCAAACATGGGCCCTATCGGTTAACCTTAAAAAGACTCGAGTCATGATATTCCAAAAAAAGCCCAGTAGCCAAAACCAACATAACCGTTTCAAACTAAACAACGTGCCCCTAGAACACACCAAGAACTACACATATCTTGGTATAAACATAAGTAACACTGGAAACTTAAACAAGGCTGTAAATGACCTGAGAGACAAGGCACGAAGAGCCTTTTACGCAATCAAAAAGAATATCAAAATTGACATCCCAACCGTAATCTGGCTGAAAATAATACAATCAATTATAGAACCGATGGCGCTGTATGGAAGTGAGGTTTGGGGTCCTCTCGCCAACCAAGAGTTCAGCAGATGGGACAAACACCCAATAGAGATTCTGCAAACAGAAATGTGTAAAAACATTCTACGGGTACAGAGAAAAACTCCAAACAACGCCTGCAGAGCAGAATTAGGACTGTATCCTCTGATCATTAAAATACAAAAAAGAGCTTTAAAATTCTACACGCACCTTAAGAACAGTGACACAGACACACTCCATCACAAAGCCTTAAGACATCAAGAGCTGAGCCCAGAGAGAAACCCCTTCATCCAACTGATCTCACAACTAACTCTACAACCCCAAACATGCCCAAGACAACCCCAAACAGCTCAGCAAAGTAAACTGGAATGCTATCTGTCACTAAAGAGAGAATATAAAGTGTCAGAATACCTCATAAGCGTATCAGATCCTAAACTAAGAAAAGTGTTGAGCATGTACAGACTCAGTGATCAGCAGCTCACTGTAGAGACGGGCAGACACAGACACACATGGACACCGAGAGAAGAGCGACTGTGTCCACACTGCACACACAATCAAGTGGAAACAGAGCTGCACTTTCTCCTCTCCTGTCCCAACTACACACACATCAGAGAAACATTCTTCCCCCAGTTTACAAACTTACACAAAGACTTTGACCAGTTTCAACAAAAGGACAAGATCTCATACATACTGGGAGAAAACTCAAGAAGCTCAAACCTGCTCAAGATATGTCAAGTCCTGCCACGAGAAAAGAACAAGCAGCACAACACAAAACAACACTGACAGAACAACACACACAAACTGACACTATCACCCTCATTGAGAACTTTAATTAAAACTCTTTTTCTCTTTATATTGAGATGTTTATATATATATTTTTACTTATAGACTTTTCATTTTATTCCATCTTATTTTTTATCTTAATCTGTATTGGTGCATGTTTATATTTAATCTTGTGCTTTGGCAATGTAAATTTTCTTTTATCATGCCAATAAAGCTCCTTTGAATCTTGAATCTTGAATCTTGAATCTTAGGGGAGAGAGAGAGTGAGTGAGAGAGAGAGAGAGAGAGAGAGAACTTTGTTGCTGTCAGAATGTCCAATGGTGGGCGATCATGTTACACACTGCTGGAGTCTGTGATGTGGTTGGCTGTCAGAGATTCCTGGGATATCTGGTCCGGTTAAAAACAGCTCGACTCTCAGGCGCTCTATGATACACTTCATGATGGACTCTGAGTGGACGGAGCTTTGCGTCTCCGGCGCTCAATATCAGCAGTTATGAAAGAAGAACTTTTGTTTTTAGATGTTTCTTTATGTTTGTCTGTAGTTTTCTAATAGTGGCATGTTGTAGGCGAGCTTGAGGCCGTGTGTGCTGGAGATGTCTAACACTTACCGTACTCTCTCACAGCACCTCAACGACCTGAAGAAGGAAAACTTCAGCCTCAAACTCCGTATTTACTTTCTAGAGGAGAGAATCCAGCAGAAGTTTGAGGACAGCAGTGATGATGTGTACAGAACGGTGAGTGAGACCTCTGACATCATCATCATCACACACAGATGCAGCAGCTCATCAGGGCTTGCTTGAGAAGTGGTTTGAAACAGGTTTAGAGATGTAGTCTGGAGGACAGTAGCTCTCTTTAGGGGGTGATCCACAGACAGATCCACGAGCAGACACAGAGACACACTCCAAACATAGAACAACATTTACAGATCAAACATAAATGGGAATATACTACAATATATTACATATTACATTTTTTATATAATTGGAAACTAGTTGTAATATTTTTCAACATACAGCAATATATACATTGACAATATAAACTTGTTATAGGTAAATATATTTTTCAATATATGAAAAGCAACAATTCACTATGCATTATCAAGATATTGTAAAATATTAACACAATACAGCCTACTATTCTGTATATTTTCTAATATACCTTTATGTCATTTGTGACGGCCCCTGCTTTATCGTTGCTCTAAGTATGGTTCCCGGATGGGTTTATTGAAGACACCTGCTGCTGATTTCCGGTCATGCCTTTAAAAAGGGCAATTTGTCATTGACCGGGAGCGCAGCCCTTTTGGACTTGGTTTTCTTTGTTTTGCTTGATTTGACTTTGGTTATGTTATACAGTTAACATTTAGCCTCATTACACCTTCATTCATACACTTCACCACTGACTCCTGACTATTTCATGCACTATTGTTTTTCTTACATATAATTTCATTTTGTTAATAAATTCTATACATTATTTGCACTTTCTTGTGTGTCCCCGTTTTTGTTGCGTCCTTTTCGAGCAATAGGGCGTAACATCATTTAATATATTTTTAATTCAAATATTAGGAAATATAATTTTCTTTTCGTAAGGGAAGGTGACAAAACAAAAGCAACGCTAACATGAACAAGTCCAAGCCAAGAATGAAACTGAAAACCGGCTTTAAACAGACAGACATGGCAAGACTAATAGAACACAGGATGAAATGAGTCCAGCAGAGGGTTATGGGTAATGTAGTGTGATGTGGCAGTGCAGGTGATGTGAGAGGTGAGGATTGGGGATTCCTTTCCTATATACATAAATATATTGTTACATAGAAATAAAAGGATGGTGAAATGTTTCCTCAGTGGAGCTCTTACAGTAATAACCGTGGGTTTGTTTAAATACACACACGCTTGGCTTTTGTTTTTCTTTCATCACAATAGACTCTCTGTGTGGTAAACACATTTATTTATATGATGTTTGTATGTAAACGTGTCTTTGAGAACTGAAGTGCTTACAGTGTCGTTTAAATTTGATGTTTAATTTAAAACATGTACTCGCCTTCTTTCATGTGACACCTGCCACATAACTTATTTTTACACATTAATTATTTTTCACATTTAAAATGCATCTTTCGACTGCTGTATTTTGAAATATAATTTGAGATTTCTGTAAGTCGCTGGTTCAGATGACTCTCAGGTTGTGACGGTTTCTGTCTTTGTGTCTGCTGATGGTGATTATTGATTCATTTCTTTTTAAAAGGAAGGGTCAGAAGTTATCACTCATTTTTCATCGTAGGATTTTAGTGAATGTTCATATTCAGAAAAGGTGCTAAAAGGAGTTAAAAAGTCCTGAAATGGTGATAAAAACTAAATGAAGTTTCAAGTTTGTTTTATTTTCATGGCACATTTAAAAACAGCAAGCACAGCTGACCAAAGTGCTGCACAAACAGATACATAAAACACAAGACAACCCACAGATTCATATCTTAAATTCACAATGAATTCATCTGGGATCTGGGGACAGAGAGGATTCTTTGATCTTCAGACCTCAGACTGAATTGGATTGTAAGGATAAAGTTGGTCAGATGGGTAGCTCTGTGGCAGATTGTTTATAGATTTAAAAACATAGAGAAGAATTTTAAACTCAATTCTAAAATGCACTGTTCACCAATGTAACGATTTCATTATTGGAGTAACATGATCAAATTTACGTCGTCTTTTGAGAAATTTAGCAGCAGCATTTTGTACTATTGGAGACGAGCAATGAAAGATTTAGAAATGCCGAGACAGAGAGAGTTGCAGTAATCCAAGCGCGTTGTAATAAGGGCATGATTTCTACAGATTTAATGATCATGTGTCTATGAAGCACTTTGACTTTATTTATGTCTTCTGCATCTCTTCTTCTTCATTTGTGATCAGCAACAAACTGCTGAAAATAAAGTGACCTTGAAGACAAGTAACTCATTTAAAACATTGTTAACGTTACAAATAATTTTGACATTAGGTTACAATAAATGTACAGTTTTTACACACAGTAGTGTTTTTAATGGATCTTTCTCATTTTAAAAAGAAGGATTTTTAAGGACGTGCACACATGTTTTGTTATATTTATATACAATTAGCCGCGCAAGAATATCATGCAATCTGGATGAAGCTGTTGTGTTGTGTTGTGTTGTTCAGTGGACAGCTGGAGAGAGAACGTGTTGTTCTGTGTTCACTGATGTTACCCTGTCATGACACTGTGACCTTATCAAAGCACATGTGTGTGTGTGTGTGTGTTTCAGCAGGTAAACAGTTGACAGTTGTTCACTTCAGTCATGTTTTGGTTTCAGGATTGAATTCCACGGCTAAATATAACCTGTAAGATTCCCCAAGTGTCTGTTAAATGATACCACTGATTCATGAGACACAACACGCACACACACACATACACACACACCTACACACGCACGCACCAACACACACACACACCAACACACACACAAAAAACGCAGACACAAAGTACAGTGTGGCGAGGCGCTGACCTAGGACCAGCATCGCCTTGGAAACGGCCTGCCAGCTAACGCTGATTGCGTCCACCTGACGCTGATTAGCTGCCGGGCATAAAAGCCGCGTGCTCACACCACTCTGGGTCCTGGTTTATTCGCACCCACCGCTGTCCTCGTTTGACCCCCAGCGCGAGAGAGTGAGAGGACAGCGAGGGAGACACGAACCCTCAGACCGCACGAGCATGGACTGGCCCACTTATTACCACGAGCACCCCGGGTGTCACCTTTTCAACATTATTTTGAATTGTGTAATTAATTCCCCACTGGGGTTATTTGGTATCGCCATTGTGCCTTTGTCGTGTCTCTTACCCCGTCACACACAACATTAGTCAAATGTGAAAATCTGTTGACAGCAGAAATGAGTGAAACTTTCATCCAGATGTGTGTTGTTTCTTACAGAACATTGAGCTGAAGGTGGAGGTGGAGAGTTTAAAACAAGAGCTGCTGGAAAAACAACAACTGCTGGATAAAGCTCTGTATGTATCACTCTCTCTCTCTCTCTCTCTCTCTCTCTCTTCTCTCTCTCTCTCTCACTCTCTCTCTCTCTCTTCTCTCTCTCTCTCATCTCTCTCTCTCTCTCTCTCTCTCTCTCTTCTCGCTCTCTCACGCTTCCTCTCTCTCTCCTCTCTCTCTCTCTCAAGCTCTCTCACTCTCTCTCTCTCTTCTCTCTCTCGCTTCTCACGCTTCTCTCTCTCTCTCTCTCTCTCTCTCTCTCTCTCTCTCTCTCTCTCCTTCTCTCCTCTCTTCTCACGCTCTCTCTCTCTCTCTCTCCTCTCTATGTCTCTCTCTCTCTCTCTCTTCTCTCTTCTCTCCTCTCTCTCTCCGCTCTCTCCTCTCGCTCTCTCTCTCTCTCTCTCTCTCATCTCTTCTCTCCTCTCTCTCTCTCACGCTCTCTCTCTCTTCTCTTCCTAGTCTCTCTCTCTCTCTCACTCTCTCTCTCTCACGCTCTTCTCTCTCTCTCTCTATGTCTCTTCTCTCTCTCTCTCTCTCTCTCGCTCTCTCTCTCGCTCTCGCCTCTCTCTCTCTCACCTCTCTCTCTCTCTCTCCTCTCTCTCTCTCTCTCTCCTCGCGCTCTCTCCGCTCTCTCTCACTCTCGCTCTTCTCTCTCGCTCACTCTCCTCTCTCTCTCTCTCGCTCTCTCTCACTCTCTCTCTCTCTCTCGCTCCTCTCACTCATCTCTCTCTCTCTCTCTCTCTCTCGCTCTCTCTCGTCTCTCTCGCTCTCTCTCTCTTCTCTCTCGCTCTCTCTCGCTCTCTCTCTCTTCTCTCTCTCTCTCTCACTCTCTCTCCACTCTCTCACTCTCTCACTCTCTCTCTCTTCTCGCTCTCACGCTCTCTCGCTCTCTCTCTCTCTCTCTCTCTCACTCTCTCTCTCTCTCTCTCTCACGCTCTCTCTCTCTCTCTCTCGCTCTCTCTCTCTCTCTCTCTCTCTCTCACTCTCTCTCTCACTCTCTCACTCTCTCTCTCTCTCACAAGTTCAAGTTCAAGTTCAAGTCGCTTTATTGGCATGGCATTTCAGATATAGTATTGCCAAAGCATTTTGCAAATAAATATTTCTTTCACTCACTGAAATTGTAAACACACACAGAAGCTGATGTGATGTGATGTGATGTGTGATAGGCTAACAGCGGAGACTTTAACCAATCACAATGAGGCAGAGCTTCAGCGCCGGTGTGAAGAGAGACAGCAGGAGATTGATCACATGCAGCAGGTGCTGGAGACAAAGATACACATACTGCACGAGGTACGACACACAATCTAAATCAAAGTTTGTGGGATGGTTAGTTTTATTCTCGTCTATAGAAACTCACCACAATATATACAAATAAATATATAGAAAGCATGTGTTTGAGGGTGCTGATGATGATTGTGATGGTGATGAAGTCTCTGTCTGACTGAACCTTCCTCTCAGCATCCCACGGTTACCATGGACTCAGATTTTAAAGAGACATCTGGAGACAAGCGCTCTCTTTCTGATGAAGATGGAGACAGAGACAGAGCGAGGTGAGACGGAAAAACACAGAGAGAGAGAGAGAGAGAGAGAGAGAGAAGAGAAGAGCAATGACAGTCTGTAACCTTTAACTCTGTATACTGTATGTCAGCGCACAACACGCAGGGCAGAGTCCTCCACTGAAACATTTCACCAGCACTTCTGAAGCCCTTTTAAATAACCAGAATAAAGATCTGATTCAGAGCATTCTGAACCTACAAAAACAAACTAACAACAGTCACACTGAACACTGACACACACATCCACGTTATTTAGATCAAATAAACCATAGAGTAAAAAAAGACAATGATCTGAACTATTGCAGTGAAGAAAGGATGAAGTACAGTGAAATACAAACAGCACATCAGTGACCCAGAACATCACTTCATCATTCAGTGTCCTAACATCCCTGAAAGTGACCTATGAGTCAGATATGGTGACCCACACCCGAAATGTGACCTCTGCATTCAACCCATCCAGAGAGAAGTGAACACACACACACACACCTGGAGCAGTGGGCAGATATAACTGCAGTGGCCTGAGAGCAGGAAGACCATCCAACTCTCTGACCATTAGACCCCTACTGCCTACAATAATCAGGACCAGAGAAAGATTGTAGGAAATTAGAGAATAATACAAATGATATTCTTTCTTTAGCTCCCTTTGGCAACATTCTTATTTGGGAAAAAACTATACAAATATGGTCAAGTTTATAGAAGTCTATAGAATGTCCTCATAAAGACATAAACCTGTTTGTGTGTGTGTGTGGCTCATTGGCTTATAAATCATACAGAACAATATTTTTTCAAAACTGAAAAAGTTTTCTTTGGTCTTTACATTAAGTGGTTGGGTTAGGATATTAAATGACACTTTGTAAAGTGACACCTATAGACTGTCCCCACAGAGATGATAATCCACATGTGTGTGTAGTTTAGGTTCCTGTCCACTGTTTTCTCACCACGAGATCAGATGAACTTCTGTAAATTCCACTTGGACGCTCTGTTTTCTTCTCAATAACAGCATGTACCGTACTGTATTCTTCTCTTTACACTTCACGTTCCTCTCTTGGGTTGTCTTTGACCTGTAAAGGTGATTTGAAACAATGCAACATTGTAAAAGCGCTATAGAAATAAACTCTAGTTGAAGTGTGTGTGTGTGTGTGTGTGTAGGATCGAGGAGTTGACCGCTGCTGTGTGCTGTAAAGAGCGAGTCATCCAAGAACTGACGGAGGAGAGAGAAGACCTGAGAGAGAGAGTGAGACAGATGGAAGATCAGCTGCAGCACCTGTCTAACTCTCTTCTGCAGAAAGAGAGAGACGCTCAGGTCTGTGTGTGTGTGTGTGTGTCTCTCTGTCTGTCTGTCTGTCTGTGTTGTCTGTCAGATGGTTTTGTCACAAACAATTAACGGCTATAAATAATCCCTGAAACCCAAACCTTGGAAATGTGTGTTTGTGTGTGTGTAGTGTAAACCCTTCTGTATGGAGACAAAATGTCCCCACAGAGATGACAATGTCCAAAATTCTTGTCCTTGTGGACATTGTTTGGTCCTCATGAGGAAACAAGCTTATAAATCAAACAGAATGAACTTTTGTGAAAATGTAAAAGAGCAGAAAGTGTTGTGTGACTGTGAGGTTTAGGGGTAGAGAATCTGAGTTACAGTTTGTACAGTATAATTACCATTGTGTCTATGGAATGTCCTCATAAAACATGGAAACCAACATGCGTGTGTGAGTGTGTGTGTGTGTGTGTGCACGTGTGTGTGTGAGGGTCTGTTTAAGCTTTAGGTTTAACTCTCGGGTCCGGTTTCTCAGACATGACTTAAAGCTAGTCTCAGACTAAAATGAATGGTTGTCTTTACTGAAAATAACTCACCCTAACTTATCTTTAATTTCATCAGTGTCATTTTTGATCTCAAGATACACACCAGTCATGATTTTTTTTTAAAGCAGTTTTATAAAAGTGACATGAATATGTTGATTGAACTAGGGCATAGTCCTGGGCTTAAGCTTAGCATTGTCTGTGAAACTGATCCTCAGATTTAGAATGTGTAGTTTTATTGATTTTCTTTGTTTGTGTAGTTTTATCAGGAGGAGCTGGGTCGAGACAGGCTGCGTGTGCAACAAGAGATGCAGGTAAGTGTGTGTTTGTGTGTTTGTGTGATGACACTTGTAAAGACACTGGATCAGTGTTGATCTGTTCTCCAGAGACATAACTGCTTCTTCTCACTGGTCTTTATCAACAACAACTATCTGTCTGACAATATGCTGTTTAAAATACGTTTATTCTCACACAGATATAACTCTTAAAGCAGCATTTCAGACTAACATTTTTCATAAAGGTTAAAATTATTAGATTAGTCATTCTCAACTTTATCATGTTTATTGAGTCAGCTCGAACTGCGATACTCCTTAAAAACGTCAACATCTGCTTTATTGTCAATTATGCCACATTTCAGTTGATATATATATAGAGGATTAAAATTCCTTTACTTTCAGACCTGTGGCACATAGAATTAACACTACACAGAATAAAGCTATAGATACAGATAAAATACAGATAAATACAGATTTTTATATATGTAGGTAAGAAACAACTATTACAGGCATGAGATGAGATTTACTGTAAGGGAACATAGTACACATGAAAACCACAGATATATAGTCACAGCGCCCTCTGCTGGAGGACATCATTCACTGTTACTGTCGAATTCATGTAAGAGAGAACAATCAAGGTCTGTATGATTTCAGGATGTACAGGTAAGTAAATCAATGATAAGAAATGTGTTTGTGTGGTGTATGAGCTCTCTCTGTATTTTTTAATTGTAAATCAGTATAAAGAAATTTGAAAAACAGCAGCAGAGAGCTGAACAACACTGAAACTGAGACACATAAAGATTTTACCGTCACATCTATACTGTCAACTATGTTTGTATATGTTAGTGTGGACCTAAACCTGAATGCACACCAACTCATGGGGACTCGTGTCACTGTGGGACCAAAATAGAGGCACAAAAGCTTATCAATTGTACAGAACAATATTTTTTGAAAATCTAAAAATGCTTAAAGTTTTCTAGGATCTTTTGGTTTAGGGGTTGTGTTAGGGGATCAAATATATAGTTTGTACATTATACAACTCATTACGCCTATGGACTGTCCCCACAGAGATAATAGAACTGTGTGTGTGTTCATCTCTGCTGTGGGTTTAATGCGATGAAGAATGAATTCAAAACAGAATTCAGACTTCAGATGAGGTCACTGTTGTGTTTGTGTACTGAACTGGGAGAGTCTCTGAGAGCGTTTGTCTCTTTCATTTCAGACTTCTTTGTGTTTTTGGGTTTGTGTAGACATCAGCTGCAGATGAAAGTCTCACATCTGTGACAGCACTGTGATGTTTTGTAAAGCACAATGTGTATTGTGAAGCCCTATACAAATAAGAAATGACTAATGCACACAGTCACGCAAGTGAAGTGACTGTGATATTAAACTCTTTGGAAGAAATCGCGCACGCACGCACGCACGCACGCACGCAACCCACTATACATTCTATATTAGTAAAGACCACTCAGATAATTATCATGTTATTTAAATTATTTACTAGTTTTTCTCTCAACTCCACACAACCCTTGCTCATTGTAGTCTGATCAGATATGAAGCACAACATGAATGATGTCACAGGTCATAGTAAGAATACAAAGGCATCTTTCACATGAATATTATATTATTACTGCACATTTGAACTGAACGAACTATCGATTTTCATCAAATAATGTCGATGTGAATCATAATTCTTCGTGATATGAGAGACGCGCGTCATTTAACCTGCTCGTCTCGCGCTCCTGAATCATGTTCGTGCAGGGGCGCGTGGAGGGACAGAAAGGCTGCACGTGACATAAATAAGACATCAGCACGGCGAATTAACGCGAGCTGTAATGTGATCTGAAGTAAACTTATTTTCTTTGGCTCATAACAGATCAGTCAGAGGATTCCTAATATCAGTGCGCGTGAAGATGAAGGACCCCCCTCCGTCCCGCGGATGATGGTTCGCGCCGCGCTGCAGCTCTATCTCTGTTTAAATGGGAAGTGCCGCGAGCGCGCTGACAGTCGCGTTGTAGTTACATTATCAGACGTGACGCCGCAGCTGATAAAGTGGAGTGATACCGCGCTGCTGATGGAGTGATACCGCGCGGCTGATGGAGTGATACCGCCGGTGGCATCGCTGCTGTAATCAAATCATGCGTCGCGTGGCAAAGGACATCAGGATGCGTTTTTCTGCTTAGACGCACGCAATTACGCGTTTGTCTGTTCGTCTCGTTGACGTTAGAGAGCATGTGAATGTCTCGCGCAGCGCACAGTTTCAGAATCATGACTCACGTCTGACTCACACACGGACTAACATCTGTGTAAGATTATCGACTTCAATCAATGTACATGGATGTGATTTTTTGAACCTCTGCTGTTGGTAGAAATAAAAGTCTTTTCTCTTGCGTTGGTTTCATTTCCTATCGCAGGACTGACAGGTGCACACAGACAGGTGTTTCAGTGACTAAGACTTCAAATGATGGAGGTGTGTCGCATCTGTGCTCGTGAGCTGTGTGGTAACCAGAGGCGATGGATCTTTCATCCGACTTCCAAACTAAACCTGCAGGTGCTCCTGTCCTATGCGCTGTGCTGCGACATGCAGCGAGACGGCCGCTGCGAATTCATCTGCAGCAAGTGCTCTTTCATGCTGGAGCGCATGTACCGCTTTGACACGGTTATCGCCCGTGTGGAGGCGCTGTCCATTGAGCGGCTGCACAGACTCCTGCAGGAGAAAGAGCGTCTGCGCCACTGCATTAGCGTGCTTTTTCGCAAAAACAATCCCTATATGACTGATGGGATGGCAAGGCGGACGCCGGACGATGCAAAGTACAGTGATCTTCTGCAGGATGACCTGATGTACTCCATGTACGAGTCGTGGGCGGACAACGAGGACCAGACGCCCGAGTGCATCCATGTTTCTCCATGTCCAACATCAGACGTGTCCTCCACATGCCACCGTTCACGAAGGTGCAGAGTTTGCAGAGTGTTGCGGGTTGCTGACTCAGACTATGAGGCCGTGTGTAAGGTTCCCAGGAAGGTGGCGAGAAGCGTGTCCTGCGGCCCGTCCACACGTTACTCAACGAGTCGCATGGCAATCGTGTGTGGCGAGGAGCAGGTGCTGGAACGAGAGAGGCAGCATGCGATATCACGCTCGTCTGAAGGTGATGGGACGCACAGAGGCCGCCAGAGCTCCGCCGCATCAGTGGAATCTCTGAATGCTTTGCCACCCCAGCGTCTCCAGGAGGATGAAGAAATGGGCAGGGAAGAGGAAGACAAGCCGAGCTCAGACTCTGAGGATCACGATGCGGCTGATGGTCGTCCGTCAAAGATTGCGCTGGTGTTGTCTCTAGTTGGGACATGTGCTCACAGACCGGTGCGGAGCCCTCGTGGCAGTAAGCTCCCTGTGTTGATAAAGACTGCGTTCTTTCATGAAGGAACTCAAGAGGACGGCTCGGATCAGACCTTCAGAAGCCTGTTTGATGACACAGACGGTCTGTTCGTAGTACCCGATCTGTCGCGGATTCCACCAGATACAGGGTCAGAACTGGCCCGGACTGAGGAGCTGTGGCACGATGAGTACATGACCTTGTGTGTCCGCAAGTTTCCAAAGGTGAAGTGTTTTAATCTGTAAAGTTAATGTTCAGATATTCCAAACTCACCAGAGGCGCATCGGGTACAACCGACTGGACTGTGTCAACACGCTCCAGAGTCTAGAGCTAGAAAACACACAAGTGATGAGATTGATCCTGCCGTCAGTGTGAGGACACTTCAGTGTGTGTTAACAGTCAATCAAGAGAATACTGTAGTGTGTTGTCATCACCAGAGTCAAACACTTCAACACACTTTCACACCAGTCGCTGAATTATTCTATTTAACTCAAAGATGACTTCAATAGGTTAACATGGAGAATCACTGCTGGCCTAGATCTGTCACAAAGCCCTGCAGACTCATGCACACACACACGGACGCACAGCGACGGATGATGTCAAGTTTTTTGGGGTTAATGTCGTGATGCTTCAGAGGTTTTGAAGACAAACGCAGTGAGAGGATCTACCCTCTGGCTCTCAGATGACCTCTGAATTGTGTTGTGTTTATTGTGTGTGTTTCAGAGTCTGATGGAGGAGCAGCAGTCGCAGTTGAATCAGTACGATTGCGCTGCTGGTCAGTGTGTCGGTGAACTGCAGAAAGCGCAGCTGCAGGTTCAATCACTGCAGATGAAGATCCAGGAAAGTGAGGATGCAAACAAGGTCCAGGATCTACTTCTACACACTTTTTATGTATTTTCACAGATTGCGGTGTTGTAAGGATTGTCAGAGGGAATAAAGACCATGGGTCTCATTCACTACGCCTGTGTTTTTTTCACGAACAAATCGTGATTCTCTAAAACTTTCGTTCTAAAATGTTTTCTAAATATAAGAAAAAAAAACAGCTGAAAGCACACGTACGCAAAATCGAATCTAACCAGTGTGTTAGACTTCAGCTCTGCCATGTTTCTCTGAGTGACAGCCGGCTAAAGTCAACTCTGTAAACTACGTGTCTGTATATATCAACTTTTTTTCTGGATCACACACTTGGAACGACATGCAAAAGTGCGTCTGTAGACAGCGTCACACGGTGTTGCGTGAAGTATCTTTGACTTGTGCTGCTTCACCTGCTCTCAGAACCTTGAGAATTCCCACTTGTGATGTCATGATTCTGACCTGGTTGTGTTCAGGTGCTTTGTGTGTGAAAGAATGGATGACGCCAGATTCATGCTTCCTTGTGTCTTGGGAAAATGTTATATGGTGATAGTTTTCTGACCATCTCAGCTTCAGCTCAGGCAATTCCATCCCCAATCAAGAGCAAAGACAGACAACTTGTCACATTAATGCTAAATTTACAATGATTAGTATTAAATGGTAAACTTACATCACATGACATCAGTGTGAAGTTCTAGGTGCACTCCGTTACATTTTTATTTCCCTGCTCATAACATTCATCTGCTGTCTGATATTCATCACAAAATAAGACCAAATTAGACAAAAACATTTCCAATAAATGAAATTTCCTTAATCACAACTAAGGAGCCCTCTCTGTTATTAATAACCATTTCCTCAATAGCTTTTAATCACAGTCAGTGAGTGCAGCTGTGAAGTGTCAGAGGAGATCTGCTCCTCCCGGGTGAGTCTGGTTTCTCCAGAGGTTTCTTCTCCATTTATTTCTCATTGGAGTTTGGGTTCCTCACCACATGAAGCTGTTGCTGAAAAACTAATAAATCATATCCGCCATGTTGACTGTGTGGTCAGGTGGAAAGCCCTTATATGGAGATGGGTTGGGTGTGATTTATGCAAATGAGTAAACTTGCACTCTGCTGCTCATTACACTCCAGATTCTCTAACATTAGGTCAAGGTTAAGAACAAATTCATGTGCGTACGCATGTGTTGTGAATTGACTAAAAACGAGATGTTCAACTGTGCATCACAATACAAAAAAGTACGCAATTATTAGTGAACGAGAGCCATTGATCTGTGTTAAAAGAATTTAAAATAAAGAACAAACATAAAACTTAAAACTATTTAGGCCCAAAATGTTTCTTGTTAAATGCGTTTTGTTTGTGTTTGTTGGGGTGAAGAAGCTGCAAGAGAAACTGTGTGAACTGGAAACAGAGCTGCGGTCCATCAGACACACCGCACAGAACCAAGAGAGAACCCTTCAGAACCTCACAGACACCTTGACTACTAAAGACTCAGAGGTGAATACACACATCTTCTTTCTCACATTCACAATCACTCCAAACAACACCAGCGTTCTTGACTTCTGTTATCTTGTGTGTGTGTGTGTGTGTGTGTGTAGACTCAGGAGCTGCGTCAAGTTATTGAAGGTCAGAACAGAACATTGATACAACTCAGAGAAACCCATCACAGCCACATGAACCAGGTACACACACACACACACACTATTCTATTTGTTTAATGAGGACATTTCTTAGACTTTCATTGACTTTATATTTACGTTGATGCATTTGGCAGACTCTTTTATCCAAAGCGACATTCATTGCATTAAAGCGGTAAGCAGTGTGAAGCAGTGGGTTAAAGTGTATTTTATAACAGCTGAGGGCGTTGTGGCCCAATGTCTGGGGAGTTATTAAACCCCAGAGCTGTAATAAAATGCTCTGTAACCCACTGCTTTCATAAAAAGGTTTCTCCATATGGTTAGCAAGGTTTTATAAAATAAAGTAAATCAAATGTGGGGTTTGTGTGTCAGGATTGTGTAAGGCAGAACCCAAATACAGGCAGGTGGAGGTAACAACAATACTTTATTTAAATAAAAGCAAAACAAAACCCAGGAAGGGGCAAAACAGAGAGTCGTACTCACAAAACAGAAAATAAATAATAAGTCCAGAACACAAAATCCAGAGACGGGATTCTCGGGCAGGAAACACATCCAATGCGGAAAACTGGAAAAAGGTAAATCCACAAAAAGGGTAAATCCACAAAACCTCAGGAAGGTTAACTCGGGGCAAGACTCGAAAAGACAATACAAGAACTTGATGCAATGACACACAAACGTGACACAGTAACATTTACAATGAACCGGCGAGGTGTGAGGGGAAACAGAGGGACTAAATAGGGACCAGATAACGAGAGGAGACGGGCAGGTGACAATACTAAACAATAAAGGGAGACAGGTGACACATATGAAACCCTAACGGAGAAACAAGGGGGCGGAGCTACACGGAAGACAGGAGGACACGCGGGGAATTATCAAAACATACCGCCACGTGTCTCCACATATAACAAAACACAACCAAGACATGGTACTTTCAAGGTCCCGTCCACAAAGCATGCAAACTCGAAACATGAATGACGGAACCCTGACAGCGATCAGCCGGTATATATCAGGGTATTTTATGACGGCTTAGAACTCGGCTCAGCCAATCAGAATCAATCCTATAATGTCCTATTCATTTATATCTAAGTACCTGCAATCCCCTGGGATCAAACCCACGACCTTAAGGCAACGCTCTAACCACTGAGCTACAGGAAAACTTATATCAGTCTTCTCATATATTCTATCCCCTAACCCTCATGGGAACCTAAAATGTCCCCACACACACACTTTCTCTCTTTTAAATGTTAAGGCCCTTTGCTGACATGATTGTGTGTGCTTATGATATATAAAACAACAAACCTACCTAACCCAATAAGA
>CM017899.1:31077683-31135183 GCA_008369825.1 Triplophysa tibetana | reverse complement strand
ATGACACTCAGATGCCTTTAATGATCTGACAGCTCCATCGACACACAGCACAACTCTAACAATCCTTACTAAACAAGAACACTGTCACTGTTATGAGCTTTCATATGTACATACAGTCAGTAAATGTGGACATTAAAGGAGAGTAATATCAATTCTATCAGGCTGTTGAGTGCATGCGACGGGTGTTAATCCAGACCTTTAGATCATTTTGCATTTTTATTGTCTTAAGTCTCACATCTTATGTGTATCATGCATTAATGTATAGCACAAGTCTTTAGAAAATGTTCTATATATATAAATACAGTATATAGAGTATAAACATGTCAATCTTTGTGTTAACAGTAAATGTAATTCTTGAGATAAATGAGTCAGTTTTAGGATCATCTGAAAGTTCTGGAAACAGAAAGCCTTAGAAAGATGACACGAGTGTTGTGTTTCCTCTAGAATCTAGCAGTGACGAGGATGATGAAGAACACGAGAGCAGCAGCGAGGCTCTTACAGACAGCATGGAGGACGAGGAGGATGATGAGGAGATCAGAGTTACAGCTCACAGTCTGAGGGGTTCACAGGTAACATGAGATCATGTCTACACAGAATAACTGTGGGAATATAGTGTGAGCATGAGATCACTGAGAAAACCCTTTCAATGACATCCTCTTTCTCCTGCATCTGACATTCTGGCCATGAACTGAACCTTTGACTCACAGAACACATGTTTATCTGCAGGACTACAGCACCTTCTTTGACCTGAACATATTCAATGAAAAGTTAAAGTTTTGTGGCTGTAGTTCGGATCTCTGTAATTTGTTCTCATGTCTCTTTGAAATGATCCTAATTTTATCCTAAAATACTTCCATTTTCTGAAGGTTTTCTAAGCTCACTGTACTTTCTTCCACAGAACGCTGGGATGTCTAGCAGATGGGTGAACATGAGAATATTGTCCCATAATACGAAAGTAGGGGAGCGATGTGATGTAGAAGTGACGGGCCGGACCGAGCGAACTCGCAGCAGGTACAAACATCTGTCACATGCCATCTGTGCAGTTGGCTTTCATTCCTCATTTGCTCTGCTTTTGATGTGTCTGGGTTTTGTTGCTCTGGTAGAAATACTCTTCCTAGTCTGCATGAAAAGAAAGCAGCGCTCCATCAGAGTGAAACTGGATCACAGTTGAGATGTGAATCAGAATCTGCGTCCGGCTTTGGATTAAGAGCAGCTGATGAGGTATCTGTGAAGTGTGGAGTGTTGGAGAAGCGTGAGCTCCAGACAGGTGATCATGAGGAAGAGGAGAAATATGATGAGGATGATGAAGATGTTCGGGCCCCTCAGGGCAAGCGTGGGCCCCCGCGTGTTAAGTCGAGGGAGGGGAGGTGGAAGAGGAGGTGCACTAGACCTCATTCTCTGGACCTCGGAGCGCTGCCTTCAGACAAACCCGCAGCCCATCACACAGCTCAGGTACACAATGTGACAACATTACACAAAATAAGACTGCAACAAGCCCCTTGATCAGCACAACATGATTCAGATGTCTGACCCTGATCTGTGAAGGAAAATTTCGAACATTCCTTTTACTTTGTTCATTAGGTGATATTTGATCATACATCATGTCCTTTACTGACATGTTTCCCATAAAGCTTCTGTGCGACAATACCTGCTGAAAAATGTGCTTTCATTGATTTATATTGCACTTTTCACAATTTTGCGTTGTTGCTAAGCAGCTTTACGTACATTAGGTGTTAACGTTATAAGATAAATTAGATTTGTTTAATTCTTTGAACATCGCATCATTATATTATTAGGCACAAGTCAAACCGGAAGCTAACTGGGGTTCAGGGGCGCGCATCCGATGAAACGATCTTTATAGAATTGAGTAATCATTGCTAGAAAAATTCCTTTACAGTCCATTGATTTGAGCTCTTAAGTTGAAATAAAATGCTTTTAATATGTGTAATCTGACAGTCAGAGATCTCAACTGAACTAAACATTTAAAAAAAAAGGAGAGAAAAACACAGGACAAATATTAAACAAGACTATAAATTCCTATATGACATTTGAATTAATCTCAGACAAGTTGCTCGCGAAAGCAAGTCATTTTTAATGTGATAAAATCATTTATTTAATGAAATAACAAGCTCTTCAGTAGTGATTATGCTCACATTATAAGACAGAGGATGATCGTGTTTGTTTTTATAGGATGTAGAGGTGAGGCGTGACTGTGAGGGATCAAGTAATAGTGGAAGTGATGCCATTGGGTTCTGGCAACATGTGGAGGCGGGGCTTCGGGAGCAGGCGGAGCAACTCCGTAATGACCTCGCTGTGAGTCATCAAGAGAGTCGCGAGCTGCAGGAGAGACTGATGGTGTCAGAGGCCACGGTGCACGCGCTCAATGACCAACTGAAAGACTACAGAGAACTCCTCAGTGAGAACACACACACAAACACACACGTTGGTGATTTACAGGGACATTCCATGGACGTAATGCATTTTATAGTGCACAAACTGTATATTCTATCCCTTAACTCCAAGAATCATTAAAAAGTTTGTATAAAAATAGGAGTTTTCCTGTAGCTCAGTGGTAAGAGCATTGTGTTAACCACACAAGGTTGTGGGTTCGAGCCCAGGGGATTGCAAATACCTATGTAAAATGTATAGGATAAAGCATGTAAGTTGCTTTTAAACCAAAGCGTCTGCCAAATGCCTAAATGTAAATGTATAACATATTCCCTAAACCTCACAATCACACAACGCTTTTTGCTCTTTTAGATGTTCACATAAAGTCATTTTGTATGATTTATAAATCACAAGGACAAAAAAACGTCTATAAGGACAAGGATTTTTGATATTGCCATCTTTGTGGGAACATTTGTCCCCATACAGTAGGGTTTACACTACACACACACGCTTTTATTTATATGAGTCCTAAAAGTTGTAAGGTCCACATTAAATGGCCACACAAGTCACAACATGTTTAACTATTTCTTTTCAAGAACTGTATTGGCAAACATTCTTTTCAATGATTGAATTGTGTAATATTGTGTGTGTTTCAGCGGAAAGTGCCGTTCAGAGGGACAGTAAACAAGTTCAGGTGGATCTTCAGGATTTGGGTTATGAGACGAGTGGCCGAAGTGAGAATGAAGCTGAGAGAGAGAACGGCAGCAGCCCGGGTACAATACACATGTTCCATACAGCATATCACCTATATATATCGCACACAACATAACCAAAACACTACATTATACCATTTGACTATGTAAGTCGCTTTGGATAAAAGCGTCTGCTAAATGACTAAATGTAAATGTTTGAATACTTGATTCTGATTGGCTGGAAGGTGCACAGGTAGTTCCAGTCAGTTTGATCATAGTTCTTAATGAATTCTCTGCCTTTGATGTAATCGTATCACACGCGCAGGGTTTACAAGCTTTGGCCAAATGAATTATGTAGGAATAAATGACCGCTGCATGTCTGCATCACCCACTGCAGTGCCTGCGTTTCATGCATCATATTTTCCTGTGCAGAAGTGGATGAGCTGGAGACATGCGTCTCTCTCTCGGGTGCGTTGAGCAGACGCGGAGGTTGGCACGGCGACAGTGGCAGTCCTCAGGTGGACGACCCCTCTTCTCTGAAGTGTTTGGTGCAGGACCTGCGTGCACAGCTCTCTCGCTGCCACAAAGTCATTGGCGGCCTGCAGCTGCGCGTACGCTCGCTCTCCGCCACCTCAGACTACGGGTCTAGTCTGGAGCGCACGCCGCGTAAGGTAACCTTCTGTTCTCAGGCCTGAAATATCTGATTTCATTAATAATGGAGAACAATCCCATTCAGTCAAATCAGAAAATAAATCACCAGACATGCATCCAGCAGGTGAACTGGGAGTTTCAGAGTGCTGGAGATGAAGATGAGGGCTGGCAGTCGGACGCGGGGCCGATGAAACCCAGCAAAGAACTTCAGCAGCTGGTGAGTCGTGTGGCCCTGCTGGAGACCCAAATGAAAAAGTCAAAGCTGGAGGGAAAGAGCGGCCCAGAGGAGGGCAAATGTGCCACCTGGCCTGGGTGAGTCCACCTGTCCACCACATGTTAATCACACAGCACGTTTGATGTCACATGCTTACTGTTGTTTTCAACTCATCTCTAACTTTCATGTGCTATTAGCCTATTGAAACAAACCCAATTAAAGCCTAACCTCTTACTTCACGTATTCAACATAATCCAAATATAACGTTCATTCTACCAACCTATCCCTACCCAACCCTTCAACAAAAGAACATTTGTGGAGAAAACCAGTCAATTAAATTATATTAAAAGAATTCAGATGAAATGTGCTGCTTGCACTCATAGATAGTCAATGTTCCTCAGAAAACCACAACATGAAATATACCCTCATTATTCTCAGCTGCTCTTCACAACCTACGACAATCCTTTTCTCTTCCTGTTTGAACAGGAAGTACAATACCCTGATCCAGGCACAGGCGAGGGAACTGTCCCATCTGCGGCAGAGGATGAAAGAGGGGCGGAGCATCTGTCACATCCTCACGCATCATCTGAGCGACACCACCAAAGCCTTTGAAGAGCTGCTGCGTGCCAATGACATCGATTATTACATGGGCCAAAGCTTTCGAGAGCAGCTTTCCCAGAGTTCCTCGCTCGCTCAGAGAGTCAGCAGCAAGATGAGCGGACGTGAGCGTTCAAACACACAATATTCCCTAGAAACTCCTGACAGGCCTTTAGCATCACACGTGCATGTCATTTTACACTCCAATCCGCATACTATCTGTCCTAAATAATATTTGAAAAGGGAGTTAGTATGTATGCTGAAATCAGTATTCTCTAAGTAACCGGATGGTGAACTGTTTTCAGTGAGAGTTGGAAGTGCAGATCCATGGACACTCCAACGGCTGAGATCCCCGCAAGAGGGCGGAGCTTAGTGATGCTTCACTGCATTAATACAATTAAATAAGTGATGCTACACTGAATGAATAAATGGAAGTAACCATCGAAGTGTTGTCTACTCCGTTTCCTGTTAGTATGAAGCAGTGTGTATTTGATTTGCTGCGCACTTAAATGTTTATACTTTTCCATAACAGAAACAGTACATACTGTAAGGGCACAGCATAAGTAGTTGAGATGGGACTCAACAAACCCTTTTATACATTGACTCAGATGTGCAAATGTTTCTTTAGGTTCTGAGCAGCAGGAAGAGGATAAAACGCGTCACGAGCTTCTGGCGCACAGGCGAGTGTATTCTCTCAAGTAAAACACATGATTGATTTTCGTCGCACAACAATGATGGTGTTAATGTTCTTCGTGATGTCAGCAGGTTGAATAAAGAGCTTCAGCGGAAAGATCGAATCCACACGAAACTTCGACCTGATACGCCCAGCAGCAGCAGCCACGCCCCTTTTGAGACTACAGACCAATCGGATCACACTTCATTTGTCTCTGACGACAGAATGTCCACCAATGAGGATTTAGATGTGTGTTCAAACATGGATGTGGCCATTGACTTTGGACAAGAAGACAGAGGTACATCAATCACACACACACACACACACACACAGACACGCACACAAACACACACACACACACACACACACAAACATACACACACACACACACACACACAAACACACACACGCGTCTTCTAAACCTCTCACGTGGTCTTTCTGATGAGGTGACACTGCTGGCTTAAAGCTCATGATCTCAAACCCTCATTCATCCAAATCCAGTGTCACAAAAGCAAATACATTTCTTACACTCACTTGGAACATAAATGATATTGAACTTGATCTTGTAATATGATTGTGTATCACACATAAAGTGTAGAGGTATGTGGTTTGTGTAATGGTGGTTTTCTGAGGTCTAGCTCGTCTGTACTGTTCATCCAGCAGATGACTGAGCACGTCAATTTCAGAAAAGAGAGAAGAGCAAAAATAAATACACATTAATACACAATTGATGTCATTATCATCGGAAAGTTACGTCTTGCAGTTTACATGGAAACATTTCAGTCTAAATGAAAGGCCAAGACAGATCATTTTTGTGTGTTTTCATTTGAAACCGGTCTTGTGTAAACGGCCCCTTAAACCCTGTCCAGGAAACCACCGCCTAGAGGCAATTCATACTTTCACCACACGTTGAAGAACATTTCAGCTTAGTGGCGATATGAGCATAAGACAGATGAAACGTCTCTAATGAAACCTTAGTTTGAAGCATCTAAATTAAAGTCACATGACGTGAAAGGTGTTGATTGACAGATATCATGGAGATGGAATTGAAGGATGTCAGGTGAACTTCTACTGATTCTCAGGGTTTAACTCACTGTTTGGTCAAACATCTACAGGTTTGTTTTTTGGAGCCTTGTACAACTCCAAGCCTCTCAGTCCAAACCAGTCCTGGTCTGCCAACCTGACCTTTGACCCTAGCTCATGCCAAGCTCTAGACTGCAGGATTGTGAACGGTCACAGGCCACCAATGAGAAGTGAGCGCACATGTTTGGGCATGTGTGTGTGATTGTATGAAACATGAAACGTTGGGCTCTTTGTGTGTGTGTTGTATCTGCTGGTGTGTGTAGTTGAGTAGTCATGACTCATGAATATTGAATTTCTTTCTTCTCAAACAGCTTTCAGCGCCCCTCATTCACTCTCCAGCTATCAGCTCACGGCACACACACCGCATTCCTTCAATGACACATCCGTATCCCATCATGCACCAGGACACAGCGCACACCCCTCACACACAAGCCTGATGGAGAGCAGTGCATTGTGGGCCATGGCAAATATGCAAAGTTTTGATGGCTCATCTTATTTCCAGTCTGGAAACAGCCAATCAGGTGTGTGTGTGACAGTCATCTGTCATCCTAAGCTGTCCTGTAGCTCAGTGGTAAGAGCATTGCATTAACAACGCAAGGTTGTGGGTTCGATCCCAGGGGATTGCAGATACCTATGTAAAATGTATAGGATAAAGCATGTAAGTCACTTTGGATAAAAGCGTCTGCTAAATGCATAAATGTAAATGTAGTCATCTCACTTGGCATTATATAAGAGAGTTAGACCAACAGTTAAAAGTCCTTCAGTACTCTAATATGCACATGTCTCTGGAAAACTGTTTTGTGAACGTGCTCTTCAAATAAAGCTGAATCAGTCGAGATGAATAAAGCCTCTGCATTTGTTTATAGACGTAACACATAACATATGTAATAATGATTGACAGGTGTGGATGTGATTGAAGAACACCTGAGAGAGATTAGATCTTTACGTCAGCGCCTGGAAGATTCCATCAGAACCAATGAGAGACTGAGACAACAGTTACAGGGACGTTTGTCCACAGCTCCACGAGAGACAGGTGTGTGTGTGTGCGTGCGTGCGTGCGTGTGTGCGTGCGTGCATGCATGCGTGCGTGTGTGCGTGTGTGTGTGTGTGCGTGTGTGTGTGTGCATGTGTCTGTCTGTCTGTGTGCATATGCGTCTGTCTGTCTGTGTGCATATGCGTCTGTCTGTCTGTGTGCATATGCGTCTGTCTGTCTGTGTGCATATGCGTCTGTCTGTCTGTGTGCATATGCGTCTGTCTGTCTGTGTGCATATGCGTCTGTCTGTCTGTGTGCATGCGCGTCTGTGTGCATGCGCGTCTGTCTGTCTGTGTGCATATGCGTCTGTCTGTCTGTGTGCATATGCGTCTGTCTGTGTGCATGCGCGTCTGTGTGCATGCGCGTCTGTCTGTCTGTGTGCATATGCGTCTGTCTGTCTGTGTGCATATGCGTCTGTCTGTCTGTGTGCATGCGCGTCTGTCTGTCTGTGTGCATGCGCCTCTGTCTGTCTGTCTGTGTGTGTGCATGCGCGTCTGTCTGTCTGTCTGTCTGTCTGTGTGTGTGTCTCCATCTAACCCTAACCAAGTGTTTATTGTTGACATGCTGACTGTTTTCTATTAAGGGTTAGTGTCCATTACTGACTGTGTATAAAAACAGAAGATGTGCTGTATATGGAATGTCCCAATTTCAAAAGTAAACTTGTGTGTGTGTGTACAGGTGTAGTCACCAAATGTCTTCACAATCTACACTGTGTGTGTCTGTCAGCAGTCTGCAGTCAACTGATCATTAAACTAACACTGATCACAGATGACACTTGATGTTTATTTCTGAGACTAAAGAGGGTTATTTTAGAGGGTAAGTGGTGAACTTTGGGGAATGGGATCAGTGTAACACGAGTGCTTGTGTGTTTCTACAGCGCCACCTACAAACATCTACATCCAGGCACATGACACAGTCAACGAACTGACCAATGAGATTACAGCACTGAAGGAGGAAAATCAAGCACTGCAGTCCAGATTACAAACCAGCACAGGTACACACACACACACACACACACACACTTACATGAACAAGGACACGTATGGTTTCTGTACTGACCTGATGATAATATTTGAATGATAGAGAGGAGTGAAGAGGCGGAGCACCTTCGAGAGGCTGTCCTTTCATGCCGTGTTCGTTTGAAGCAGGCTGAGTTAGAGGCAGAGAGATGGAAGGAGGAGTTAAGACGGCTGCAGACACACAACTGTAGTCAAAGTCAACAAATTCACCAGCTGCGACTGGACAGACAGAACAGTCAAGAGCACAGCAACAGGTCTGAAACACAAACTCTTTAAACAACAAGATGGTTTTTAGGACAAATTTGAGCATGTTAGTTTGGCTATTTCTTCTCAGCTGACGTTAACAAAAGATGACAAACAAGTGATCAAAAGGATCAGGTTTAGTGAGTGTGAGCAACTTTTCTCCCGCTCGAAGCCTTTCTCATCAAAGACAAGTTAAAGGCAGGATTTCCAGGATAATTTCTCTTAGCCGTTGTTGATGTTCAAATCACCCAAAACAAACCCACCCTAACCCTCATGTGTACTCTGCCCCTGACTGCTGAGTGGCTACAAGGTTGTTTTTGTACTCGGCCCGACTCCGTTGTCTAAAGTATCATTTAAAAATCGGTTATGGTTTCCAGTGCTAAAAATGAAACTACCTAAATCCATTTTCTCCGTTAACTGCTCAGCCAATCAGATTGAATGAAGACTGAGATGGTTGAAAGACTTTGTTCTGTCACAGACTGCAGCATGAAGTGAGTTTACTACAACAGCAGCTCACTGAGAGCAGAACGCTGCTTCACTCCCTTCAGTGTGAACTACAGCTGCAGGAGCGCGTGTGGAGAGGAAGAAAGAGCGCCCCCACAGGTGACACATTGCACCTGCTGCTGAAATTCTACCTGGGTTTTTTGTGCAAAGCAGCTTTACAGTAAACACATATTAGTCCAGAAAGTTAAAGGGATACTTTACCCAAATTTGAAAATTCTGTCATCATCATCCTGTCATACCAAACCTACACAAAAAACTTTGTTCTGCTGAACACAAAAGAAGATATTTGGAAGAATAAGGGCTGCACGATTAATCCTAACCATTTATGCTTTACACAGTTAATTGAGTGCAATTGTTGTGATACTAAAGTTTTATAAGCAAGTATATGGAAGAATTTTAATGAAATTAGTCTTTGATGCAAAAAAGCAAGTTGAATTACCACAAATCAAAAATAAACCTGTTGCATTAACAGTGCTTGCATGTTTAGAGTCTGCTATTCAATATGGTTGTATAATTAAGCTGTGAATATTTCAAATTAAAACATTTCGCACACATTTTCACCGTTTAAAAGTTCATTAATCAAAATTTACCTTTTAAATTTCATAAAAAAATTAAATTTGTTTTAAAATACAATCTTTAATATTCAAAAGAAAAATTTCATTTCATTTTATTTTGTTTAAAAAATTGGCTTCCACAAATTGAGTGGTTGAAATTCGAAGTTTCATGTTTTAAATTAATAATAAAAATACTTATGCGTCTGAAAAACGACAAAGAGCTTCCAGGTAAACTTGTGTTTCATCAGAGCATAGAACAATGGATAAGACAGAAGCCGCAGCAGGCTGAAGGAAGGGAACCTAACTCTATCTGCCCGTCGTCTTTCTGGGGCTTTAACAACTACCGTCAACTAACGTTAGTTAACAAGTGCTGAACGCAGACACAACTTTTTACAGTGGATGGTAAAGGGTCCTGTAGCGATCCCGCATCATATTAAGCGGCATTTATAACAAAGAATGGCTACGATCCAGATGTCGTGTTAATTCACACACATTGTAACGTTACTGTGCTTATGACGATCACTCTGTGCTGTTGTGAACTGAAGAATGCGCTTGCTAAATAACAGCTATTTTCATAATAAGAGTTTTAAAGGGGACTAAAAGAAGCGATCTCGAATTCTTGTACAGATTACATTATTACTAGTGGTGGGCCGTTAACGCCGTTAACGTGCTGTGTTAACGTGAGACTCTTATCGCGCGATAAAAAAAATGTCGCCGTTAATCTATTCTCAAAGTTGGGTTGTGTTGGACTAAAACTTGTCCTGCATGTTCAAAAATTGAAGGTAGGCAATATCTAATAAGTATTGAAGTTTATTAATCAGATTATAACAAAATACAGTCCTCTGTCCTTCCCAGGAACAACAACCCCCCACAGCACACATTCACAGCATTTATTGGTATTTCACGCCGATCTATCTTCCTCCTCCTCCTCCTCTCTTTCTGGCTCCTCCAATAGCAGCACTTTCTTTGTCTTCAGCGAGTGGTGTTCCTCACTTATTTTCCCTCTACTTCTGTCAGATTCTCAAGACAACATTTCATCCCCCATTCTACTTTCTAGAGAAAACATTACATTCTTTATCTGTTACAAAACCATGTGTGTGCGTGCTTCACCCTGCGATCAAGGCTCTTTGCCCTGTGCTGCTGCAGACCCAACTGACCTTTGGCTCAACTCCTTCTTCCACTCACACACACACACACACGCACGCACGCACGCACGCACGTACGCGCACGCACGCACGCACGCACACACACACACACACACACACTATTGCAAGAACATAGACTATATCAACACATAGCTTGGGTATCAAATGCATGTATTAAAACACTGACAATATTATGACTTCACCTCTAAATACGACAAAATTAATTAAATGATTAAATGTAATTACGTAACTGATTAAATGATTAAATGTAATTACGTAACTGATTAAATGTAATTACGTAACTGATTAAATGATTAAGTCCCTCAGTTGGGAGCTGGGTCTATACTACGCAAGCTATAATGACTTTCACCTTGATATTTTAGCGCGGATGTATACATAGATTAATTGCACTGTAGGGGGCGAGAACGAGATTTTTCAACTCTCATAACCAGGGCTTCATTCGCGTGATTCGCGCCGCCTCATCATCTCATAACCAGGGCTTCATTCGCGTGATTCGCGCCGCCTCATCATCTCATAACCAGGGCTTCATTCGCGTGATTCGCGCCGCCTCATCATCTCATAACCAGGGCTTCATTCGCGTGATTCGCGCCGCCTCATCATCTCATAACCAGGGCTTCATTCGCGTGATTCGCGCCGCCTCATCATCTCATAACCAGGGCTTCATTCGCGTGATTCGCGCCGCCTCATCATCTCATAACCAGGGCTTCATTCGCGTGATTCGCGCCGCCTCATCATCTCATAACCAGGGCTTCATTCGCGTGATTCGCGCCGCCTCATCATCTCATAACCAGGGCTTCATTCGCGTGATTCGCGCCGCCTCATCATCTCATAACCAGGGAATCATTCACGCGATTCGCGCCGCAAGTAGGTCTATCGCGTCTTGGCATTGACTTAACATGTAAATCACTCGCGCTTGACGCGCCATTCGCGTTTGGTCTGAACAAAACATAACGTTACTGTGAAATGACCACATCAAACGTGACGTGCTAACATGGATGCAGGTATGAAGCCGCCGGGTTTGCTTCAGGGAAAATGTATTTTTAAGAAGCTTCCCAATGGAAACCTCGACAAGACTAAGGTTGTTTGCACCTTACTCATGTGGAATTGGTTTACTGTACGAATTGGTTTACATACAGTTGGTTTAAACAAATAAACTTTCTCTCAACAGGTAGTGGTCTAGCTTTAGTTGAAACCTGTAACTTTGTATTGGCACCTAATGTATTATGGCTCCTGTATGACATAACGCTTGTTGCTCCCTAACTCTTGCAAGTCGCTTTGGATAAAAGCGTCTGCTAAATGACTAAATGTAAATGTAAATGTACTGTAGGAGCTCTTCCAGTCTCAAGTACAACCTAAACGCAAAGCATCCCTTAGCTAATGAGGAAGTAAACACAAGTACATCTTATTGAACATAATTTAATTTTCATCACAAATGATCATAGTAGAACAGCTTTCTCAAGCAGTTTGTGATGCATTTTGGAAACAGGAGATGAGCCCCTGATCTAATGCGCCACCTGGCTTGAGAAACCCGTTCTCAAAGACTTACTTTTAGTCATTATTTGGGTAGCACACATATTCTGAATGCCTTCGGCAGAATTCAAATGAGCCATTTTAATCTAGATTAATCTAGATTAATTCCAAGATTAATCTAGATTAAAAAAAAATAATCTATGCCCACCACTAATTATTACTCACAATATTTTAGGGGGGCTAGGCTGAAAATTAAGGGGGGCTTTAGCTCGCCTAAAAAGGGCTTAGCAACGCGACTGCTCTCCCATATGTGCTTCTGTTTATATGACGTATCAGCAATCTCTACAGACTTTCTTTTTATTTTCCTCACATGACCTTTTTAAATATGTGACTCTCAGAAATTGCTGGATGTTGTCGAATTGTGGAAATGTTCGTTGTTTTTTATTTTGTTAATACGAAACAGAAAAACGGATATTTTAGCCAAGTGAACTCCTTGATCAGGCCAGATAAAATAGACCAGATAAAATAGACCAGATAAAATAGACCAGATAAAAATAGACCAGATAAAATAGACCAGATAAAAATAGACCAGATAAAATAGACCAGATAAAAATAGACCAGATAAAAATAGACCAGATAAAATAGACCAGATAAAATAGACCAGATAAAATAGACCAGATAAAAATAGACCAGATAAAATAGACCAGATAAAAATGGACCAGATAAAAATAGACCAGATAAAATAGACCAGATAAAAATAGACAGCACATTCTTAAGAACCAGACTAGACCCAAAATGTCTTGTGCAGCCTGCAGCCAAACAAGAATCCTCACGGCGTTATGGATCTAACAGCTCTAAATTGTTTTTTAAACGCAAAGATACAAACTTTTGTTGCATTTTACCCTCTTTAAACGTATGCTGACGGAATGAGAAGCGAACATTTTGCATAATATCTGCAACATGCATGGTGTCATGGTGGAACAAAAACGTTATAGGTTTGCTAAGTGCCTGTAGCCTACTCTATCCCTTTAGGGTCCACGGACCACGCCATCACTGCCAGTAAACGGTGCTAAAACACTTAATGTTGCTTAATCTTCAGACCAGATGACTTAAATTAGGATAGCCTACACCTACACCTTTTTAAGAAAGCGTTGGATATACAGAAATGTGGAAGAGCCCTGAATGTGAAAGCAAAAAATGGCACAATAAGAATTTTAGGATGTTTTCTTGATAATGCATAAGAATCAGAAAGAGCTTTGTTTTTGAGTATGTTTTCACATAAAAGGAATTTGTTTTGGTGACAGGAACATCTGGTACACAGAAACAGCAACAACAGTCCACAGTAACCCTAACCCAATAGGTCTGACCGATCAGTTCTGACTTCTATTTCTTCTCTACTCTTAAAAAAAGAAAGAAAAAACCCCCTATCTTATCTCTGTATACTGTGTTAGGTTATATGAGACCAGTCTTCTTTTTTTGATTGCACTTATATGCGTTTGTTGTACTTATGCTGTCCCAAATGCTTCCATTACCTACCCCACCTGTAAGTCGCTCTGGATAAAAGCGTCTCCTAAATGACTAAATGTAAATGTAGAATACAGTACAAACGATTTAAATAAGGGCCCATGGGTTTAAAAATTAAGAAATACAATACAATAAACATAAGATAAAGATATAGAGAGTAAAGCTATGTGTGTATGTAAATATGTACAAGTAAAAATAAGAATAGACTATTATATGTACAAGGTATGTGCTATAAATAGATAGTGTGTGATCTGGAGGATACAATTAATATTGCACAGAATTATTAATTGCACGGTGGGTAAAAGCATGTAACTGTTCAAGAGGTAGATGCCCTGAGGGAAGAAGCTGTTTTTGTGTCTGGTTGTTTTGGTGCTCAATGCTCTGTAGCGCCGACCAGACGGCAGCATTGTGAAGAGATGATGGCTTGGATGTGAGAGGTCCAGGGTGATTTTCTGAGACCTTTTCCTCACTCTGGATGTGTACAGTTCTTGGAGGGTGGGCAGGGGAGCACAACTGATCTTCTCAACAGTCCCAACCGTCCTCTGTAGTCTTCTGATGTCTGACTTTGTGTCTGAGCCAAACCAGACAGTGATGGATGTCTAGAGGACAGAGTCTATGACTGCTGGGTAAAACTGATTTAGTTTGTGGTAGGTTGAACTTCTTCAGCTGATGTAAGAAGTACAACCTCTGCTGGGCTTTTTTAGCAATGGAGCCAATGTGATTGTCCCACTTGAGGTCCTGAGAGATGGTGGTGCCCAGGAACCTGAATGACTGCACTGCTGCTACAGTGCTGTTCATGATGGTGAGAGGGGGGAGTGCAGGGGGGTTTCTCCTCAAGTCCACAATCGTCTCCACTGTTTTAAGCGTGTTCAGCTCCAAGTTGTTATGACTGTAGCTCAGTGGTAAGAGCATTGCGTTAACAACGCAAGATTGTGGGTTAGATCCCAGGGGAGTGCACATACTTAGAAACAAATGTAGAAAATAATGCAACGTAAGTCGCTTTGGATAAAAGCGTCTGCCAAATGCATACATGTAAATGTAAATGACTGCCCCAGACAGCCAGGTGCTCAATCTCCTGTCTGTACGCAGACTCATCACCATCCTGGATGAGGTCAATGAGTGTGCTGCCGTCTGCAAACTTCAGAAGTCTGACAGAAGTGCAGTGCAGAAGATATCTAATAGAACAATTCAATTCACTTAATTGAGCAGATGAGTGGACTGTGTGGCAAACATATAAAAAGTATCTGCATTTCTTGCTTTGCTCTTCGTCAGATCCGATTTGCACCACCTGCTGGTAAAGTGGTCAGGCAGCAGGTAGAGATCATTCATTGGCGGAATAGGCGCTCTAAACTTTGAATTTCAAGCCGAATTTGAACCACTGAATTTGTGGTAGCCAATTTTTAAATCGAACTAATATGGACTGAATTGTTTATGTCGAACTTTAAAGGTTGTATTTAACAACAAGTTAAATGAATTGGTGAATTTTGGTTATTTAATTTTTAAATGTTGAAACTTTGTGTGAAATGTTTTAATTTGAAATATTCACAGCTCAATTGTACATTTATGATATTAACATAATTACTTGCGTATATATACAAGGAAAAGAATAGTCAAAGTTTACCGGCTGAGAAAATATGTACACTTTAAAATACACTTTCCATATTCCATATTACAGAGAAGTGCTAAAACACAATAATAAAGCGCTTTAAACATATATAAAGCGCTTAAACGGACACTTAAATGAGCCGCAGCAACACTGGAAAAGTTATAATTATCATATGTTGGAAAAACAGCAAGGAGACGCCTGTGCATTTAAATAATTTATTAACAAATATACACACTATAACATCAGTTACATGCCAAATGAACTTGCCAACAAAATAACCATAAACATTAAACACCCTTTTGAAAAAAACAAACTGAAAATTTCGTTCTTTTTTAAAGGAAGAAAATTGAATTGAAGAGGGAATTAACGAAAATGAACCCTAACCCAGAAACAACGAATAGAAAAAATCAGCCTGAAGTTTCCAAACAGAATAAAACCAACCTCTATATTATATTTGATCGAATAAAGGTCCGATCTTTTTTTATATTACGCGTCAGAAACAGCTTGTCCACAGAGTTGGGAAGATGTGAGCTTCTTGACTTATTCACAATGAAGCCGGTCTTCGAAAAGTTGTGCTCTGATGGTGTGGATGTGGAGGGGATACAGTGCAGGCGCTTAGCTGCTTTAAGCCGTGTGTCCACCAAGGCGTTCACGTCTGTTTTTTCAATTGTTTTCAACGGTAACTCCGCGCTTATAAAAAAATCCATCAGTTCACGCTTTTTCCGCTCAACGCTGGTGCTATGCGTTTTTCCACGATCGGCGCCAGCGTTATTTTTGCAACTAACCGACCAATAAAAACGTATTCGACCAAGCCTCATACACATCGACTAACGTTTAGTCGACTATTCGGGGGCAGCCCTAGTATCTTTCAAACTGCCACTATACAGCAAATAAAAAAAATCTTTTAACTGCATTTCTACTATGTTAATATTATTTAGCAAAAACCCACAGACAAACATGAGGGGTGACCAATAGTAATGATTTATAAAAAAATAGAAACGCTTTTCATTCCGAAGGTCACAGAATGTCATTTTTTTGTGTTGGAGTGATTAGATGATTGATTGTGTTCTTTGAAATATGATGTTGAAGAAGTTGAACTGCAGAAGATTACAACAAAGCACATATCTAATAAACATGCTTAGGTGAAAATAAAAACCAAAGTTCTAAAGTGACAAAATCATGTTTATGAATTATGATTTTGCAGCCCTAGGAAGAATGTTAGTAATTTTCTGTTTCTGTGACATCATTGGCAAATTCCAATGGCAGTCAAAGCTGCCCAGAACTGTTTGTGGTCCTAAAGCAGGAGTCTTCAACTAAAATTAGTTGAGGTCCAGTAAAGGAACCCTCCTTATAGGCCAAGGTCCGGACAATTTCCCAAAATACCTAAAAACATGAATTTATGTTTTTTGGCAGACCAAAGAAACAAATATGTCTTTTCATAGGACGGCATTAAAATATCTGACAACAATGAAGGAAAATGTGCAAAATACCCTAATCTTTAAACCTGAATTGAACATACCTTCATTTCAACATTAGCAACTTTAAAAGAAAACTAAAGTGAGGTTTTCTGCTAAACTGAGATTAACATTAATAGCAGCATCAAGTACATCCTCTGATAACATTTCAGCTCTTCTTGTGGCTTTTGCAGCTGAAAGGGAAGTTTGTTTAATATTTTCTTTACAGTTATTTCATGTCTTTACTTTCCTTCTAAACGTGTTTCACACGCAGCTTTTATTCACTCTTTCACTATTTTCCAATCAGTTAAGGGCTGTGATGTTTTTCTATGATCAACTGTATTCTTAGTGAACATTCATATGCTCATTGTTGGGCGGTAAGTGAGTGAGGGACGACACGGGTAGATCGCTACACTGGGCTTTGAGCTAATATATTTCCGTGTCCTTACCTCGGACTGCTGCGGTCAAGTTTCTTCATAGTGTCAATGTCTCGTAATGCCGTTTAACGTTTCCACTTTTGACAATCGCAACAGACTCCGAGCAAATCAGACAAACCGGCCTCGTGCATGTAGATGCAGGAAGAATAAAATGAAAATCTCTCCACCAATTCATCTCGGAAAACATGCTTTTCTAGCGTCAACTTTTCCAACTTTTGAAAAATGTTTTTCAGTCACTGAGAGTTAAATCTTTCTGCGCGGTGTGCAGCGAGTCTGTCTCTAGCAAAAGTGCATCGAAGGACCCTAAGTGCTACTGAGCGGACCTTGATGTGCCTGGAATAAATTTGATTGCATTAGAAAATAATTTAATGCGTCCATTTATTTAATACATCAAAAGGCTTAAGGGTCCGGAGGGAAGCATCTCACGGTCCGCATTCGGACCGGAGTCCGCTAGTTGGTGACCCCTGTCCTAAAGGCTTTGAAAAATCTATACTGGTGTCCAACAGAACAAAAAGACAAAATTACACATTTTCTCTACTATGGGAGGAAACGATGTCCCAGAACTGAAAATTGCAGAAATTCTTCCAATTATCTTTCTCTGTGTTCAACAGAACAACTGAAATGGTGACAGAGTTTCAGAACAAAACAATTGTGAAATATACTCAACACATGGCATTAGGGTAAACAAATAAGTCTTGGTGGGTGTTTGTTAGGATATGCATGTGAGGTGCAGTACCCGTCAGTGGAATTGCGGGAGGTGTTATTGGAGGTTGGGGCTCTGAGGGTCCAGCTGGAGCACAGTGTCCAGGAGAACAGCGCTCTCCGTCTTCAGCTGCAGAAACAGTTGGATCAGTTTGTCGAGCTGCGTCCCTCTCCCATTTTTCCTGTCAGCCCGCTGAGAGATGCGCTTTACCGCAGACAGTTACTGCACGGTAACACGTTATTTTCTTTCTTCTGTCCTTAGACTGTTATGTGAACACTAACACGTGTCAATGTGATGTGTGTTTTATCACAGACCCGTCTCCCTCTCCTCCGGTCAGAGATGTAGGCCCTTTTCCATCTGGACTTCTGCACTCTCCATTCTCAGAGCTGGAGGAGAACGCTGTGAACACGACTGGTGTGTATGTGTGTGTGTATGTGTGTGTGTATCGTGTGCATGTGTGTGCATGTGTGCATACACTATAAGACAATACTCACCGAAACAGTGGATCAGTGTTGGTCGTAGTTTGTTGTTTACAGTTTACGTCAACTTTAAAGGAATCATGCAAACCGCTGCATAGCTAAAGGTGTGTCCGTTCTTATCTCCTTACACTTCAAATTCCTCCTCGTTGATGGAGTTTGGTTGTTTTGGAGTGGGGTAACATACTTGGAAACTAATGTTTAGTATAATGCAGCGTACGTCACTTTGGATAAAGGCATCTTCAACATGCATAAATGTAAAAGTAAACTTTATTGGGAAAATCTTGATAGTTTTCAAGGAAATGTTTTGTGGTTTAAAAGCAAACAAAAACCTGTTGAAACAGCGCAGGTAAGTGCTTCAGTATGGTGAGGAATCAAGTAGCTGATGAGGTAGAACTGTAACCACACAATCTTTATGTCAGACTCACTGGAGTGTCACAGCGATCTGGAAGGAGAAGCTCCGGACGGCTCGTTTGCCAACCGTAACGGGCGTCATGTGATCGGTCACGTGGACGACTACAGCGCGCTGCAGCAGCAGGTGTTGGAGGGAAGCGGGTTGGTTCGGCGGATGGAGGCTGTGCTTCAGTCTTGCCTCAACAGCGCACTGCTGGAGATCAACAGCGGCAAGGTGATGCTGAAAGCTCGCTGACAAATGAAAGCGTTTGACCAACAGTGGAATGTTTTTATTCATGTTCTGTCTCTTTTAGATGCTGGAATATGAGGCAGTAAAGACGCTGCTCTCCGACACCAAGACTTTGCGCCAGATTCTGGACGAGGCCGCGTCTCTTCTCAAGATGTTCTGGCGGGCAGCGCTACCGAGCAGCGACGGGCCCACCCATCTCATCCAGAAGGTTCGGAAGTCCTACTTGTTTTAGAATGAATGTCACACTCACCGAAGGCAGAAACTTAACTGACGTGTAAATGTGCTGTAAATGTCTGACAGCAACAGTCCATGCGCAATGAGATCCAGTCACTGCATCTGAGGATCGCGGAGCAGGAGGAAGTTCTACAAGGTACCATCCAGCGCTTGAGAAACAACAACCGCACTAAAGAGAGCATGGAGGCTTTCATTGTTAACCAGCGTGAGTACACAAGATATTTTCTACTAGTCGATGATCAGTAAACACTGCTGTCATGATCGAGAGTCGGGCCACAGGTAAGGTTCTTTGATCATTGTTGGGTTGAGGAGTGGTTATAAATTCCAGACGTGTCGTTCATCTGTGTTCCAGTGTCCAGGACTCGAGATGTCTTGAAGAAAGCCAGAGCCAATCTAGAGGTGAGATGAATGTGTATCAGCTAGGGCTGCACGATTAATCACGCTTTTCACTTAATGTCATGTAAATCGACCCATCTAGTGCGGTAATGATATCGCGATGGTTTTGACTGTGTTTATGCACAGCGTGTTCGTGAATGTCAGTAGGAAGTGCTTCTCCATCTGATATCACTGTGAGTTTGAGTCGCTTATATTGTGCATTTGAAAAAGCAACACACGTCAAACATCATTATTATAAAACTATCATGAAAATAGCTGAAAAGGCTTAAAAAACAGTAATAGTAAGATGTCTCAGTTAGCTCCTGAGGTGGTGAATCAGTATAGGGCTGAGGTGGGCAAACTACTGCCCGCGGGCCACATCCGGCCCCCTTTTCATCTGGCCTGGGAGGCGTTTTTTAAATGTATTCAATAACATTAAATTTAGGGTTAGGATTTGGGTGAAAATGACTAATTTGATGTAATAGAAACAAAATCCGTTAGGTGGCAAGGGCCTGCAATGCTGCATACGTGAGTAAAAATGAAAAGAGAGGGAGACATGCGCTTTTGCGCTAGCTACACGGACGCGCTAAAACCCTGCGTTCGCGTCTTGTGTATTTTGAAGCACCTCGCGCTGAGGCGTGACGAGTGTTGTGAGGTTTACTATAGCATCACATGGTCATTTCTGTTATCAAAAGCGCGTGTCAAGACACTTGCGTCCTGAGCGCTGATAAAGAGATATGGCTTGGACCTATGGTTCTGCTTTTCGAAATCGGTCACTATTGCTGTGAAAAGCTATTAGAGAGACTGTTTCTACTTTCACTGCTTATACGTCCGACTTGTGCGAAAAATATGTGTCCCTTAACAAGGATTCAATAACTTGATGTGGCCCTCAAGGTAAAACATTTGCTAACCCTTTGTATAGCGGTTCGGGCACATTGGGACACTCTTCACTTCTTTTGATGCGATGGAATAATTCACAGCTGATATTTACCAACAACAGGCAAAACCCACATCTCTGTGACTTCGGTGTTAAACACTGGTTAAAGTACATTATGAAAAAATCGTTCATCATCCGGCTACATATCCGTGCATACATTTTACATTATAATATTAAGTAGATAGTGCTGCCGGCCTGACTAGCAACGTGTGTTTATACTTGAACAAAAGTAAAAGTTCTGTCGCATTTCATAAAGTTTATTAAGTTGCCTCGTGCAATGTCGGTGAAATGGTTTAGAAAATGTCACATGATTTCCGGTAAATGAACACACTTTTTTTGTGGGAAGTTTTAGGGTACGAACGTTTCAGTGAACAAAGTATTTTGTGAATGAGCCCTTAAAATGGTGTAAAACCTGATCAGTGCTACTGAACAAGGGAGCTGATGGAGACACACCATACATGTGGTGGTGTACTTCTTTGCTGGTGCTCATTTGGAGTTAATGCACAAGAGCGCCGCCTAACTTTCAGATGCAACAGCATGTAACCGTACTGAAGACCGTGAGAATCGCGTGCGGTTTAGGAACGATTTATCGTGCGGCCCGACATCAGCTGATATAAGAGATGCTGCTGGTGTCTTTCTACTGGATGATTGTTCTGTGTTCACACCTCTTTCATCCCTTTTTTCTTTTTCTCTAAATGTATTCAGAAGAATGAGCTCAGGATTTCTTCTCTAAGCTCCTCCTCTTCGGCCCTTTGCCATGGTAACGGTCTGGCTTGTGCCATGTCCACTTTTGTGCTGAGTTCGTGCTGCTTACGATGTTATGTTCCATGATTTGATGAATGATGTAGTCGAAGAAGAATGTATAGTTAGCCAGTCACTACAGGTCAGGTTAGGGTCAATGTTTGCAATTTCCTTTTGATGTGACGTGACATCATGTGCAAAGAGCTGTTAGGTTTTATCACCTGGCCTCTTTTCAACATACAGCTGTAGACAAAATAAAGAGATCCTTCCAGTTTTGCCTTAAATCAGCATCTTTTGTGGCAACTGTAGTCCAGTGTGGGTTGGATTTCAGTAGAAACAACTTTTGGAGAGACACAAAATCACCCGACATTAATGTAGAACACTGAGAGAGAGCTCAAAATAAATCAGGCTTATTCATTTATAAACAGATCCTTAAAGACCTGTAAAAACATTTGTATTTTGTTGTTTAAACATAAATAGGAACTTGTTTTCTTTGCAGTAATCAAGAATTAAAAACATTGGACAAACTTGATTACAATGACAAAAAATCTGAAAATGAATTCAAATGAAAAACAAAACATTTTGGGGGAGATTTGAGAGAAATGTTGTCATTAGTTCACAAACTGAAACCAAACAGATCATTTTACTTTACCACACACATAGAAATAGTACATTTCTGAAAATGGTTCTATTCATTTTTTCCACGTTTGTATATTCAGGAAATGTAGATTCAAGACTTACAGTATATATTTTTAATGTCCCTGTTGGGTGAAAACTATCAGCATTCTTCTCCACTCCCCAGATATGTAAATCATGCGTTTGGTGAGCAGCTGTATAATAAGCTAAACTGAATATTCTCAGAGGGTTATTCTCAGAGGTAATTCTATGAATTGCTATTGTACACAAATACAGAAGCAAATAAACATCTATGTATACACTGTACATATATACTGTATATAAATACCACCATCTCTACCATACTATGTTTCCAGCTTCAACAGTTAAACATATACAGTGAGGAAAATAAGTATTTGAACACCCTGCTATTTTGCATGTTCTCCCACTTAGAAATCAAGGAGGGGTCTGAAATTGTCATCGTAGGTGCATGTCCACTGTGAGAGACATAATCTAAAAAATATCCAGAAATCACAATGTATGATTTTTAACTATTTATTTGTATGATACAGCTGCAAATAAGTATTTGAACACCTGAGAAAATCAATGTTAATATTTGGTACAGTAGCCTTTGTTTGCAATTACAGAGGTCAAATGTTTCCTGTAGTTTTTCACCAGGTTTGCACACACTGCAGGAGGGATTTTGACCCACTCCTCCACACAGATCTTCTCTAGATCAGTCAGGTTTCTAGCCTGTCGCTGAGAAACACAGAGTTTGAGCTCCCTTCAAAGATTCTCTATTGGGTTTAGGTCTGGAGACTGGCTAGGCCACGCCAGAACCTTGATATGCTTCTTACAGAGCCACTCCTTGGTTATCCTGGCTGTGTGCTTCGGGTCATTGTCATGTTGGAAGACCCAGCCTCGACCCATCTTCAATGTTCTAACTGAGTGAAGGAGGTTGTTCCCCAAAATCTCGCAATACATGGCCCCGGTCATCCTCTCCTTAATACAGTGCAGTCGCCCTGTCCCATGTGCAGAAAAACACCCCCAAAGCATGATGCTACCACCCCCATGCTTCACAGTAGGGATGGTGTTCTTGGGATGGTACTCATCATTCTTCTTCCTCCAAACATGTTTAGTGGAATTATGACCAAAAAGTTCTATTTTGGTCTCATCTGACCGCATGACTTTCTCCCATGACTCCTCTGGATCATCCAAATGGTCATTGGCAAACTTAAGACGGGCCTGGACATGTGCTGGTTTAAGTAGGGGAACCTTCCGTGCCATGCATGATTTCAAACCATGACGTCTTAGTGTATTACCAACAGTAACCTTGGAAACGGTGGTCCCAGCTCTTTTCAGGTCATTGACCAGCTCCTCCCGTGTAGTTCTGGGCTGATTTCTCACCTTTCTTAGGATCATTGAGACCCCACGAGGTGAGATCTTGCATGGAGCCCCAGTCCGAGGGAGATTGACAGTCATGTTTAGCTTCTTCCATTTTCTAATGATTGCTCCAACAGTGGACCTTTTTTCACCAAGCTGCTTGGCAATTTCCCCGTAGCCCTTTCCAGCCTTGTGGAGGTGTACAATTTTGTCTCTAGTGTCTTTGGACAGCTCTTTGGTCTTGGCCATGTTAGTAGTTGGATTCTTACTGATTGTATGGGGTGGACAGGTGTCTTTATGCAGCTAACGACCTCAAACAGATGCATCTGTTGTTTACATTGCATAACAGGGCTGCATCCATGACTGAACTGTACACACCAGTACTTCATGTTATCTGCTCTACCGGACTGTTTACACACACATAGCATCATTTGCACTCTTTACTGCTCACTTGCACACCAGAAATATTACACTGAATGCTCATTTGCACTAATAAACTACTTTCATAACTGAATTAACTCATCTACTGCACTGTAACTCATCTATTGCATCTATTGCATAACTAACTGCATCCACTCATCTATTGCACTGTAACTTCAATAACTGCATTAACTCATCTACTGCACTGTAACCTTAATAACCGCATTAACGCATCTACTGCACTGTAACTTCAATAGCTGCACTAACTCATCTAATACACTGTAACTGTATTATCTGCATCTACTCATGTATTGCACCATAACTTCAATAACTGCATTAACTCATGTACTGCACTGTAACTCTATTAACGGCATCTACTCATCTATTGCACTATAACTTCAACAACTGCATTAACTCATGTACTGCACTTTACCTTTAATAACCGCATTAACTCATCTACCGCACTGTAACTTTAATAGCTAATGTCTGTAATTAAAGCACACTCAAGTCACTTGGACTATTGTATTGTCTTTATTGTTATCTGTTCATAACCACCTGTACATTAATGTTCACAGTATATAGCCTTCTGTATATATTGTTCATAGTACATATCGACTGTCATATTTTCATACAACATTTGTATAGTATTTCCCTAAAATTGTATTCTGTATTTATTCACACTGTATATCTGCACTTGCTAATTGCACTTCTGGTTAGACCTAAACTACATTTCGTTACACTGTACTTGTATATGTGTAATGACAATAAAGTTGAATCTAATCTAATCTTATCTAATTTAGGATAATAAATGGAATGGAGGTGGACATTTTAAAGGCAGACTAACAGGTCTTTGAGGGTCAGAATTCTAGCTGATAGACAGGTGTTCAAATGCTTATTTTCCTCACTGTATATGTTTAACTGTTGAAGTTGCAAACATAGTATGGTAGAGATGGTGGTATTTATATACAGTATATATATAAAGTGTATACATAGATGTTTATTTGCTTCTGTATTTGTGTACAATAGCAATTCATAGAATTACCTCTGAGAATATTCAGTTTAGCTTACTATACAGCTGCTCACCAAACGCATACATTTATGATGATCTACAATACATTTACCACTTAATGTTCAGTCAGAATGAGGCGATATGAAGCGTGTAAGGAGTTGGGTCAGTGCTTTTGATTTTATAATTACACAAAGCAATAACTGTACTACTACTTTTAACTTTCTGTTTATTAATGAATTCATAATAACTCTGAGTCTTTGAATTTAGATTTTCATTGTTGTGCACATTCACACATGCTTCTAACTCATATGTCAGCTGAATTCCTTCTAACTCCACAACAGCCTCTAACAAACAGACTCTGTGTGTGTACAGTATGTGGATGAATCTCTGTCATACCCTTAAACATTGTTTCACTGTATTGTAACTGTACTTTAAACAAAAGTTTTATTTCACTGTTATGCAGGAAAAAGCCTCACAGGCGTCTCTGCAGGGCGTTCTGATTGGGGTTTTGTGACCCCCTCACGTTCAGAGATCACCATGACAACGGCCAATCAACAGCCATTCAAGAAAAGCTGCATGGGTGTGTTCCACAAAAGCATCCCACCCATCACAACCTCTCCTCTTTAACAATCTCATTTTGTCCGCTGTCCTTTCAAAATCGGCATGAAGTTTTTGTCTTGAAAAATGTATGTTTTACATTCTTGTTGCCATAGAATGTGTGTGGTTATCACGATAAACAGTGAACTGTTACGAGTATTGATGTTCTATATAAATCTGCACTTCTGCCGCTCTGAGACACCAAGAGACCTGCGGTGAAATGACCTCCCATCTCTCTAAGAGTTTTATGTGAAAACAAAGTACCAGAGCCTGGTTGCAAGAAACCCCTTAGAGTAAGGAACCCCTTCCTTCTGATTGTAACAGTATTGTTGTGTTATGGGCTTTCTTGCAAACAGGCCCAGACCCTGCTGGTTTGATCTGCATTAACCTGAACTAACGCATGTGCAATAATACGTGTGAATTCCTGTGAATGATGTTCTGCTTTCACATGCTTGACATTATTCTTCAGTACGAAGTGGTATGTTTAGTATTTGCATGGCAGAAGTGAAATAAAAGTAAACTAGCATCTGTTTTTGTGAGGTTCACCAAACGTGCCAAAGTTTGAATGGTTCATTTCCCCTAACACTGACATTGCTGGAGGTTTAAATGCTGATGCCTTCATGTAAACTGACTTTAATAACACTCTTTCAGCTTGATTAAGCTGATGAAATTGATTATAAATAACCTGTTCTTAAATAAATGGGTTCACACTTTAGAATTCTGCAAATTTCCACAGTTTAATGTATATTATGTACTTGGAATCAGTGTGCTTTAATGTATGGCAGCCCATGTGCATATCTAAGCCATGGCAGTCTTCTAGACATGACAAACTTTGGCATGATTTCGGTGGGACCAGTTTTAGATTTTACAATAACAAGGCCAATGGTAGGCATTAGACGTGTGCTGTGTAATCTTACTGCTTTCATAGATGTACATACAGTATATGACCGTTATATATGTGGTTCACTATGTTTGCGATGTACTACAAGCCATTTTCAAAACATGGGAAGCTCTGCAACAGCCAACTTATCATGCAATATGATAATTTTACACATTGTGTACAGGCAATTTATTGCACCAATCAAAACATCACTTGTGAATAGCCTAAAGCGTTGTGGAGTTGCCTTTGTTTTCCTTCTTTTTGATAAAAGGAATGCACTTCAAGCCTACAAGCAACACCATTAGTCCATTCTGCTGTGCCTTTTAACGGCCATACATTTCACCACACCCTTTTTAGCGAGAAATGCAATATCAATCTTAGTGTGAATGCCATTATGTTTTGGCCTTGTATCAGAGACGAAAAAAATGAACAAATGGTTTTAAAAGTAACCGTAAGTCTTAATAAAATGAATGTTTTGGAAAACATGCCAAAGCTTATAAAGATGAGCAAATGTTGGTTTAGAAACTAAACTGTATAGTATGTATATAGTGCTTTTAAAGGCTTAATTGTTGCCATAGTTGCATATGATTGTGTAATGTAATAAAAGGTACCGACACAAGAGCCGACGCGACTCTGAGTCTGAAGCTAACAAATATGTTGCATTATGAAAGCTGCTTTTACAATAAAAGATTATAAAAAGCCAAATGCATTCATGTTTATTCTGTATGTTTTTCAAGTGTCTACAAGTGGAACTTGAACCTTTACATCTTCTTAAAATGTAAACAAAGAAAAATGAGTAGAAAATCAGCATGTATCCTTATTTTATTTTATGAAAACACCCATCATCTAAAATGCTAAACAAATGTTGCAAAAAACTTTCCTTCAGTGCATGCAAGCACACAAAAATAATAAAATCGAATTCGTTTTCTTTCCCCCCACAAAAAAACTACAGCACTTAAAGATATATGATATCGACCTTCATTTGGACTAAAACACACACATGTGAATAAATACAACGCCACACTATGTCAGCTCACAGCATCAAAACATTTGTATACACATCAACTAATCCAAACATTTCAAACAGAGTAAGTATAGATGTGTGGTATAACATGGGAAATATTTGTGACTAAATAAAGACATTCCTACATGACGAAATGAAAAGCTGTTGATCTGCCTGTTAGGTCTCATTCGTCCTCATGTTATAGTGAAACAAACCAAGTTAAAGTGCTTATTTGCACAATCTAAGTGTCAAATCAAAAAGACTTGCATAGAAAGCCCTGTAACATTATAACCTGATGCTCTTGAAAATGGGTTCTTAGACAACATACCAACACACACTCTTGTAGTTGAACTTTGTGTAACCTCAACGAGCAACTGGGCTGATAGAGAGCCAGATGAGAACAGTCCGCTCTGAACCTAATTTCATTTTAATGAATAGAAGCATGTGTATTCTTCCCCCTGCAGATTAAAATAAGTAGGACAACAAAGAATAAACCGCGATAAAGTCTGAATCCTGATAGATTGCTGTTTACAGTATAAAGCACTTCCTCGTGGTACAACTCAAGATTGTACACGCAAAATAGTGAAACTATGGCAAAAATCAACTTGGGTGTTTAAAGACAAAAAGGTCAACTGTGCAATGAAAACACACACACAAATGTCAAGCACACGTTTGCGTCACACGTTTGTAGAGCAATCTCAGCTCAGACGGACCATGACTGCACTTATTAAATGGGTTTGTACAGCAGAGAGGTGACGTATTTCTTCTTATAGCGATGAGTGGCACTGAGAACCATCACACCATCCTAGGAGAGAACAGAGTCTGTAAATTCAGTCCTATTGTCACAAAGCTCTAGAAAACACAATCGCTCAATTGAAGTTACAGCTGTAAGGTTTATACTTAAAGTAAAAACAAGAAATAGAAAGAGCAGACAAATGAAATTGTTGCAGGGTTTTAAGCATTATAATTACATTTAGGCATTTGGCGGATGCTTTTATCCAAAGATAACTTGCATTGCATTATCCAATACATTTATATCTGGGTATGTGCAATCCCCTGGTCTCCAACCCAAAACCTTGCGTTGTTAACACAATGCTCTTACCACTGAGCTACAGGAAAGCTGTTCTGAACAGCTTATTGTGTAATGTCTGGCAGCTCAGTGAATAGAGTATGGCGCCGTATTAAAGGAAAAGTCATTTGTTTTGATCCCAGAGATTACTCTTATTCAGAGGGATGTGATGAGATCTGATGTGACGAGATCCGATCAAAATTTTGATTGCATATTCTTCCTAAATTGAACCTGTGTGATATTTAGGAGTGTGTGTGTGAGTGCACATTTGGTTGTGGTGTGCGGTTTTCATTACTTTACAGAACACGCAATTAACTGCACAATGTATGTGTGGTCAAGTGAGCAGAGCTACAGTGAGCGGCCCGGCCATTCGTCAACGTGATTTTCCATCCCACAGCACGTCTTTCCCACCGTTTGTTTATGTAAACGCTCAAGATGGACGGGTTTCAACATTTGTGCGTGTCTCATCAGTGCTTTGGGAGTTTGCAGCTGATCAGCAGGTGAGCTTACTGTACCACAAGTACAGTATAGCTATTGCAAGTTCACATTACAATATATTAAATACATACACAGGCAAACCTCTTCAAAAACAGATCATCTGTCTCTTACTTATATGCAATATAAGCATAAAACATGATGTGTTTATGTAGTTTTAACCTGTTTCGTAAAGAGAAAACAGACACAGCTCTTTACTAAACGCTGCGCCTGTTAAGAAAACAAAGCATATTTTTTGTGCAATTAGAGTCTGTGGAGTTTGTGACAAAACATTTTGCAGTATTTACATATTGTATATTACTGCAGAATATAATGAAATTAAATAGAAGTTTAGTTTGTTTCATAAAGTACAAGGTCATTTTATAATGACTACATTTTTTGTGCTTTAAGGTGAATAAAATACAAATTTTCCCTATATATTTCATCATGGAGGGTTTCTATAAAAGAGTCTTGTCTGGTTCTCGTGAACCCAGTCTCTTGTCTCGTTCTAGTGAGATAAGTGTCTCATCACACCCCTACATACTCAGATACAAACATATAATTAAATTCAATGTAAGTCGCTTTGGATGAAAGCGTATGTCAAAAGTAAATGTTCATGTAAATGGCCACTATAGAGATTTGTAACCTTTATGGAGAGCGCATACAGATGATTCAGCATGACATGGTTTGGTTCTGGCAGCAGGGCAGGATCACACTGAAACAGAAAACACAAAGTATCCTTACACAAAATGCAAAGTTCTTCTGTCTCTTGTTAAATATGGAGATGAAGAGTTTATATGTTTATGTCAATATATACACTACATTTAAATGTTTAGTGAGTTACTTCATTTCTTAACTTTGATCATCATTAATGAATTCACAAAAGCGTTTCTTGTCATTTTCGAAAGGAGCTTCTTGAGGTCATTGTAATCCCTACTGAAGGAGTTCACATACCTTTATATATCCTTTATTTACTTTCAATCAGTCGACTTTTTATGAAATAAAATTTTAGTTTTGTTCTTCTGAACTAATTTACCCCATTCAAGAATACACTGACACATTTCAAGGTGTTTAGGGTCGAGAGAGAGAGAGAGGGGGGTTCTTACTGATATGCTGGTGTCCTTGTTAAGGATGACTTGTAGGAGATGAGGCGGGAGGATGGGCGGAGCTTTGAAGCGTTCCTCAGGTTTAAACATGTACATGTTCTGTGTGTATGGACCAGGCGGTGAACTGGACAGATCTAAACAGACTCAAAGCTCAGCACAAACAACCACAACTCAACTTTATGGTGTTCATCACAATAGCGTGATTCCACACAGTTTGTATGTGACGTTCTGACGGATGGATCTCACCTGACGAATCCGAGCACTCCAGCGAGTCCACATGCAGCGCGTCAAACACCTCAAAGTCAGACTTCTTCACATGAATCAGATTATTAATGGTGCCCATCTGACTGGTAACCACAGGCTGAAGAGAAAACAGAAACTTTTCAGTTTAGTCAATATTTACGCACATGTGGAACAAAAGATGAAATACCCTGATGAAAAGACCCCTGGAACATTCTGCTAAAGTTTTCTTTTGTGTTTCTTGAAAAGTAACAAAACCCATGGATTAAGGCCAGCCTGGTGCTGGTTTAGTGATGTGTTGAGAACAAACCGATGAGTGACGTGATGTGAGCCGGTCTCTGACAGTCACTGACTCCGTTGTGTGCGTGATACAGTGACAATGCAGCATGAATCACTACGCAGACGGAACAATAGAAGCAAAGTTGATGAATTGATCATGTGGACGAATTTAAAGCTGCTGTAACTATTCATCAACTCTTGACCAAATGTCTTGTAGTTTGTGCACTTCTCACACGCTTCCCAACTCCAAAAAAGATGACCTTGACGAATGAAGAAAGTGTAGCATCTAAGGTAGTCTCAACAGTTGGGTAGTGTCAGCTTCACCTCCTAATGCTCACTTATTTAAGACAACAAATGCAAAGCCAGTTAAACGATGGGAAATGGTCGGCGTGCCCTGGGCATGGTATAGACTGGTTGGGCCGATTCTCTTAATGAGTCATGGGTGTTTTTGGGCCTAGCATGCAGGAAACCGAACAGAGTCTCATCTCTCATTCCCTTTAAGAGACAGTTGCACTCACGCTATGGTGGATTTGATATATACACAGCGGAACTTGCAAGAGCAAAGATTGGACGCTTCTCCAGAGATGGAAAAGCACGGAAGCAGACCATCTACAGGACAAGATAGATTCTTATCTTGATGTACAAAATAATATATTTTTTTAATTGTAATTTTTTATTTAAAGCTGCTGTGTTTCCTTCTATGTAATAAGTAAGTTAAAGCTTAAACAAAAAATATACAGATCTTGCGCCGTAGACCAGGTTTGAGTTGGCACAGTCTATATTCAATTCCTCAAAATAGCAATGCACATGAAAAACCAGAGCGGTAATGCATTTGCTATTTAAACAACACGGCGCAGGACGGGAAAATGACAACTGCATCCGGCTGAGACTAGCAAAAACACTTGCGGTGCATTGGTGTACCATAGGGCCCAAAGTATAATGTTGTGTTTCTGTGGTTTGTATGGAAGTAAAACTGAAAACGGACGATATTTACAGGCAGCACATGTTTCACAGATTTAAATTTCACAAGATCTAAACATTATAGAAACATTTGGTATAATGGAAATGGAACAAAATATATAAAGTGCAGTGTTGGCTTGCTCACCGGGAGACTGCATTCGTTTATTTAATAATGAGATATTGTTTATTAGAATAATCTAGCTTGATCTATAAACACCATGCACTGTGCTGTGTTTGACCTTTTCTGTTTTTCCTGTTTGCTCCTGTAAATCTGCTTTGGAACAATACACATCGTGTAAAGCTCTATATAAATAAACTTGAATTGAATAAAGCATCCTATGATTGATTTTTGATATTTCAACTCGTATTTTGCACGTAACTTTATTTGTTCATCAGTTTCTCTTTGTGTTTAAGAAATGAACATAAGATGAACCAACGGTCACACTGTCCTGATTGTGGTGTGTAAAGATCATGAAACAGTTTGAAGGCAGATCATAACATCTTTACCTCAGAGGGGTCATGAACCCACTGGCCATCAACAAAGAATTTGTACTGATGTTCACCCTCAAGTAGATCCAAGACTGCTACAAAATCATTATGGCTGAAAGAAAAACAAGAGATGATATAGAACACATCTAAAGCCCCGTTTACACTGCAAGTCTTGACGCCCAATTCAGATTTGTGACTTCCGTTAGGGTCACAGTGTTTTTGGACAACCTGCCTTACATTATCTCAAGAAAGTGACCCCTATACCATAGCTGCATTTACACATGACGAAACAACCCAAGGTAGCCGTACTGATAGAAGGTTTTATGCTAGCTGACATCCAGCTTGTTGACTTACTGCCACATTCTGAGGCTCGATTGATGTCCATCTGAGTTGACGTCGTTCACCACAATCTCTTATTTAGTGATGTACCACTCACATTGTCAGGTGAATATCCCATCTGTCCATTTACATGGCAGACGCAAATGTACGCATCTGATTCACGTCACATTTATTTCCACAAATGAATGAGGCCTGAAATCATTTCCGAAATCAGTTTTTTTCTCTTTACACGGTCATAGAACAAAACCAAACCTTGTCACATGTGAGCAAAAATATCAGAATTGGATGAGATCTAAGTGTAAACAAGGCCTAAAACACGTCAATGAGATGACAGGAGAACTGCAGAACCTTTTATTGAGTGGGATCTTGGTGCTCCAGTTGTTAAAGGAGCCTGTTATGTAGACCTCTTTCCCTCCTCCTGCCCAGCGGATCACGGTGGGTCTGGCTTGAGGACTCGTCTTGACCATGTCGTCTAAATCTGGGGCGTCCTTGTCACCTGGAGCCTGACACAACAGTTGAAATAATACACGTCGTCTCTTATTTTACAGAGCACCAGAGAAAAGCAAGTCTGAATATAAAACTGAGACGTCCAAAAGAAAAGCACTGCCATGACTAGTCACTATACTGTATGCAGGACTTTCACATACAACAATGCTTTTCAGTCATGACAAAGGTCATTTTAGATTTCAGATGAGCTGTTAAAAATATCAGCTCAAGAATCAGAAACAGACTAAACAAAAATGCTTAAGGGTAATGAATTGTTTATTTATTCATATATATATTCATTTATTATCCAGAAACCTAAAACTTCTCAGGCTAAAAAGTACTAAAATGGTGATTAAAGTCCAAATATTAAATGTCACCTCGGATGTATATTTAAGGACTTGCCACAAATATGTAGTGGGAGGTGAAAATGACAATTCTCACATGACATTTGGAGCCAAATTACATGAATGAACAGTAACTTCACAAAGATGTCATCATTATGTTCATTATTAGTATATATCTGTAGACTTCTTCAATCCTTGTTGCTTTACATGAGCAAATGCTTTCTATCATTTCTGAACCGAGTAAATACTCATCGTGGCATTTCATATTTTGGCTTTGTCTACTGTTTAAGTACTTACTTTCTCCAAAAGAAGCTTTTAAAATGACGTGTTCAACAACTAGTCATACCAATTTATCTAACGTAGTGCCATTGGGTTCAAAACAACAGCAACAACATTCATTGGTAATTTAATGGATTGGGAAGATAACATTTGATGAGAATGGTAACAGATGGGATTGGGTGTATGTGCATACTTTAGATTCTGGTCCATGTGTGTTGAAGATATTGGGGTCGTCTGTGCTGTCCATCATCATTTTGCTTGGCTCCAGGTCTTTATGGCCACCTCCACTGTCTGAACGCTGTGGCTTTGACCCGTGTGACACTCGGTCACTTGTGTTCCCCATGATGATGATGATGATGATGATGATGATGGATCCCGCTCTACAAGTCATCACAGACACTCATTACAATCTTAGGACACAAACAAACAAGAGCAGGATATATCAACTCTTATTGTCAAGGGCTTTACTATAAACTCTAAGACTTTTAACAATTGGCCATCACGTGTAAAGCAATGAAACAGACGCTGTAAAATATGAAGGAATCATTTGATGTAGCCATGAAGAGGCTTCAGTAAAACACTGATAGTGAGGATTCACGGTTTCTGACGGACTCCTTGTGTCAAGACCTGAAATGTTTTCATGTTGACTTCGTATAGCACAACTTCACAATAACAATTACTGACGTAAGAAGACAGTTCATAATATTAGAAACTTCCATGTGAACAAATGCAAACTATACTTTTATAAAAAAAGACACTTGTGTTATGTGACGTGTTCATCGCGAAAGCTTCGCTTGAGACAGAAACAAAACCCTCATCTGTGACCAACAACACACAACTCATACGAAACATTTCCAAGACAGATTGTGATGCGTTACCATAGTTACACTTGTTACTCATGAACACATTGTGTTGTATTATATGTCGATATGCTTTTGTTTTACGCAAATAAAGCTAATGGTTTGCTGAGCAGCTCGAGCTGTTAGCATACTGACGAAGTGATCAGATTCTGAGTCTTTCGCTCACATTTTCAACAAATCGTCACAATATGTTCAACAAACATGTTCACTCTGTAAGGAAAACGTTGAAATATCGGGGTCCGTACCGCAGATGAAGAGTTTTATTTCCACTGCCGAGAGTCGCGACACTTTAACAACATCCTTCAGCTGACAGCGCTACGGCGAGCCGGAAGGTCCCATAGACCGCAGTGTTACGAAACGCGCTTGGTCAAATGTATCCACGTTCCCTTTCTGTCGGTCTCTCGACGTTGTGTCGAGAACGACAGATGGGGTTCGTCCTTGAGAACCAATCAACTCTGACTACTATAGAAAAGGCCAATGAAATTTGGCGAATGAAATTTGCATGCCGGACTCCGCCCCCGGATATCCGGTATAAAAGGAAGCCGGCGTGCAGCATTCATTTACCTTTTGTTCTTCAGAGCCTTCACTCTTGAGTACAACTTAGGATTCAAAATCCTCTACAAACTACACTGCTGGTGCTACGACGTGTTGCAGCGGATCGTCCCTACCTGCAGCGACCTTCCCCTGGGCGTCTCGGCGGTTCCGGAGGTGTTAGAGATCTTCTAAAAAGTCCTTTTCAGGACTGACTGAGCATTCTCCAGCGCGGCATGTCCCGCTGTTCTCTTGGGTGCGGCACCCTCATCGAGGAGGGGGATGGACACGATCGCTGCATTAGGTGTCTGGGCGTCCAGCACACTGAAGCAGCGTTCGTTGACACATCTGCCCGCACTGCAGGCAGATTGTCTTCCAGAAGTTGCGGTCACGGGTGGCTGTCTTCCTACGGGAACCAGCCACCATTTCGTTTGCTACCTGGGCTGTGACATCTGTGGCTACGGCCCTGATGACCACCCACGTTAGCAGCGTTAGTGATATGGGGAACTCTGCGAACGTAAACCCGCCAGCCAAGTGCTCACGGGCCGATCGCACCCCGATTCGCTCTTCTAAACGTTCCCCAACCGGCGGTGGCATACCGTCCGGATCCTCATGCACACACTCGGAAACGATGTGTGACGTAGATGAGACGTCGCTCGCAGCATCGGAGGGAGACTGGCATCCGGCTCTGACGAATCTGAGCTCCACCCCCGGGTCGAGTTCTAGAGGAAGCAGAAGTGATGCCACCCGTGCTAACCCGGGGATGCGTGGTTCCTGGGGTCGGAGCGCGGTGCAAACCGCGCCCACCCCGGGTTCCATGTTTTTCCCGGAAGTGCATGAGGAGCTGTGTAAAACTTGGAACGCTCCACGGACCGTTCCAGTGAAACCAGCTCCGGCTCCCTTACTTCCCTCGATGGTGTGGCAGCCAAGGTCTACGTCGACATCCCCCGGGTGGAACGTCCGCCCGCGGTGCACCTGTGCCGCGGGTATAATGCAGGATCTCCGTCCGACCCAGGGCCCGTGCCACCGCCTTGGTCGCCCGTAGAGCGCTGCCAGCGGTGGCACGGGCCCTGGGTCGCACGATGTCCACGGTAGTGGTCCAGGAGAGACACCCCCGGTTATACCTTGTGCAGAGGAGTGACACCAAGGAAGTCCGCTTTCTTGATGCACCCATCTCGCAGGGTGGGTTGTTGGTAACACCGTCGAGGACTGTGCTCAACAGTTTTTGACGGTGAAGCAGACAGTGGATAAAGCCACATTTTTTCACGCCGCGACTCGGCCGCCTAGAGGCCTCCGAGATCCCGCGTGACGTCTGCTGCCCTTCAACCCAGGACCCCTTCGACATCGGCTCCGGTTCCTGTGCCCCCACTGGCGGCACCCCGGTAGCAGAGGTCGAGGGGGAAACCTCCACCCCGTCAGCTACCTTCTCGCGAGAAGGGACACTGACGGGAAGACCCCAGGGAGGACAACTTCGGGCCCGAACCTTCACAGCCACCGCTCTGATCGGTCGGTACGGGACGACTCCTGCCTCGTCAGGGCCTGGCGCCCACTTACTCACAGAGTTTTTCCGTTCTCCCCGGGTGTACTTACAGCCGATCGCACACTCCACTGGACTGTGCTCGGCGAACCGACCTCACACCCTGGCGAGGTGTGAGGTCGTACACATACGACAACTGTCACCACTCTCAACCGACAGTGCGTGCCGTTGTCCCGCCAGGCAGGTAAAAAGGCGGAGCCAACCTTCCCTCCGGGGACCCTCCGCCAGCCGACGAACAACCCCCTGTGGGAATGATGAAGCAGACCGTCCCCTTGGTCACCCTGTCACAGTCCCTGGGAGCTCGAGAGCTACCCACACTGTCTCGCTGGCCTTGCGGGCGGTCCGTCTGGGTTACTCGATCCAGTTCGCCAGAGACTCTCCCAAGTTTCAGGGCATCATCTCTCCCTCTCTCAGAGGCAGGGACGCCTCCGTACTTCGGGTAGAGGTCACCACCCTTCTGGCAAACAGGCATCGAGCTCGTCCCTCAAAACCAAGATGTTCAGTGGGTCACGACCCGCACTTCATCGTTCCCAAGAAAGACGGTGGGTTGCGCCCTAATGTCTGCGTACCCGGAACAGAGCACCTTCACAAGCTGCCGTTCAGGGTGCTCACACAGAGGCGCGTCCAGACATCTATCAGGTGTCAGGATTGGTTCGCGGCAATCGACCTGAAGGGCGCTTACTTTCATGTCTCGGTCCTCCTCGACACCAGCCGTTCCCACGGTTCTCGTGCGAGAGGCGGGCATATCAGTACAGGGTCCTCCCTTTCAGTCTGTCCCTGACCGCCCTTTCTCCCTTAGGGGAAGAAGGCAAGCGGGTACTAAACTACCTCAGCGACTGGCCTACCCTGGCACACTCGCGAGATCTGTTGTGTACAGGAAGGGACCTGGTGCTCCGGCACCTAGATCGATTGGGACTCCAGGTCAACCAAGAGAGGGGCAAGCTCTCCTCAGTGCAGAGCATCCTATCTCTTGGTATGGAACTCAACTCTGTCACCACGGCGGCGCTACTGTCCGCAGTTGCGCCCAACCAGTGTTGAACTGTCTGAAATGAACATTTTAGACAGACAGCGGTCCCCCTGAAACAATTCAGAGGCTCCTGGGACACGTGGCGTCCTCACGGGTTAATACCCCTCGGGTTGATGCACATGTGACCGCTCCAACACTGGTTTCAGGGTCGAGTTCCGAGGAGAGCGTGGCAAACTGACAGCAGGCGCATGGTGATGCCGCCCTGCTGCCAACGCACCATAACCCCTAGTCTTATGACTTTTTCGACGGACTCAGGTCCCTCTGGGCAGGTTATGAGGCAGGTCGTGGTGACGGCTGACGTCTCCCTGCAGGGGTGCGGTGCAGTGTGCAACGAGCACACAGGTGGGGTGTTGGACGAACCCCCGCCTGCGCTGGCATGTCAAGTGCCAAGAGTTGTGGGCTGTGCTAATTGCACTGAGCAGGCTACGGCCTCTCGTGCAAGACATGCACGTGCTGGTCCGAGGACAGCACTATAGCTGTAGCGAACACAGATCGTCAGGGTGGCGTTCGCTCACAGCAGCTAACACAACTTGCTCGACGCCTCCTCCGGTGGAGTCAACATGTGACCCGTTCCCTGCGGGCCACACACACCCCGAGCAAACTGAACTAGACAGCCGACGTGCTCTCTCGCCAGTTTATGCCTCGTGGAGAGTGGCGACTTCACCCCCGCGCACCAGCTCATTTGGAGGCTGTTCGGGTAGGCCCGGGTAAACCTGTTTGCCTCCCGTAACACCACCATTTGCCCGCTTGATATTCCTGCCCTCGGCACAAATATCCTTGCGCACAGCTGACCGCGGGATGAGCGGAAGCACACCTTCCCCCCCCAGGGAGCAGGAGCACCAGGTGTTATTGGTTACACCACACTGGTCTAACCGCACTTGGCTTCAGAGCTAATGCTCTGGACAGCGACTCCCCCTGAACCATTCCCCTGACAGAGGACCTGCTCTCTCAGGGGAGGGACACGTTCTGGCATCCCAGATCAGACCTCTGGAACACCCATGTCTGGTCTCTAGACGGGACGAGAAGATCCTGAGATGGCTACTCCCCCTCTATGGCAGAGACCATCACCCAGGCTAGGGCCCCATCTACTAGGCGGTTACACGCCTCTAGACGGCGCCTCTTCTCGTCCTGGTGTCTCTCTCAATGAGAAAGACCCACTGAGGTGCTCGATCAGGATTGTGTTTTCCTTCTTACGAGACTGGAGACTAACATCTCCCCTCCACACTGAATGTGTATGTAGTCGCTCTTGCCACTCATCACGACTCAGTCGGTGGAAAGAGTCTAGGGCAACACGACCTGGTCATCAGGTTCCTAACGGGCGCGAAAGGGCGGAATCCGCCTCACCTCCGCTCCATACCCTCTTGGGACCCTAAGTGGTCCTGGGGAGCCTCAGGGCCCCCCAAGAGCCCCTCGGAGGTTCCGATCTTCCTCACAGAGTAAGACGGCCCTCCTGACGGCGCTCACTTCCTTCAAGAGGGTAGGGGACCACCGAGCATCCTCCGTGTCCCCGGATTGCCTTAAATTCGGCCCTGGATACTCTCACGTTAGCTTGAGACCCAGGCCCGGATGCGTGCCCAAGAAGTTCCCACTACTCCCTCCGGGGCCAAGTGGTGAACTTGCAGGCGCTCCCCATAGGGGAGGAAGACCCAACCCGATCAGTGTTGTGTCCAGTACATGCTGGACCGCACGCAGAGCTCTGAAGCTCTGATCAGCTCCGTGTCTGTTGGAGGACAGCAGAAGGGGAAGGCTGTCTCCAAACAGAGGCTGGCGCACTGGGTCGTGGACGCCGTTACGACGACATTCCGATCTCAGAATCTCCCATGCCCATTGGCAGTGAGGGCTCACTCCACACGGAGTTCAGCCACCTCCTGGGCACTGCCAGAAGCGCCTCTCTAGCAGACATCTGTAGAGCTGCGGGTTGGGCTATGCCCAAACACCTTCGCAAAGTTTTAACAACCTTCGCGTAAACCCGGTGTCAGCCCACGTCCTGCGTGGCGACATGTAGGACTGGCATCCGGGGGGGCGTATGCCTGCGAAAGCACCTTTCCACCCTCTAACAGGTTGGGTCAGTGTGCTATCTATCCTTTCCTTCTTACCCAACCTTGGCTAAGAGAATTGATACCTCACCAGCCTCCCTTCTTACCCACACCCTGGTTAAGAACAGGCATTCCATCCATCACTAAGCAAGCACCTCCTGGGGGTTGGCTGAGCAGAGCAGCCTTCCCCCTTAGGCCGGGACATATCTTGACCTATCACACATAGTTCTAACCGGACCTGTGCTATCAGACGCAGTAACACCCCCTCCGCGGGCTGTTCCGTCTGGCATACCCTCATGACACTGGTTCCCACACTTGGTAACCCATGAGCTTCCCCAGGTGGACCTCCACCTCGCGGTTGACTACTCAGTCCGCACGTTCCATGCGTTCTCCTCCTAGGACGAGACCATACTTTCCCCACCATATTCCTCCCCACGGGTAGGAGGTGGCCTCTGCAGCGCTTCTCTGCTTAAGAGTGCGCTTTCCCGGTGTAAACCGATCCGGACGGCCTCTCGCCTGTAGAGAGCTAAGGCCCCGTCCGTGAAAGTTACCGGTCAGGGCTGTATCCATCTTTCCTGAAAGCTCTGGAACCCCCCGACCACCACACTGGAAGGTTACAGGTCTCACAAAAGCTTCGAGCTGACACGCCCAGGCTTGTCAACGTTGCTTCGCTGAGATTGTGACGCGATACAGCGTTTGTGGCGTTTTCCATAGATAACCCCATCTGTCGTTCTCGACACAACGTCGAGAGACCGACAGAAAGGGAACGTCTTGGTTACGTCTGTAACCTCAGTTTCCTGATGGAGGGAACGAGACGTTGTGTCCCTTATGCAACAAACCTGTATCGTTTCTGTTGCAGTTTGAGAGGCTCTCAGGCTCTTCAGAACAAGAGGTAAATGAATGCTGCACGCCGGCTTCCTTTTATACCGGATATCCGGGGGCGGAGTCCGGCATGCAAATTTCATTCGCCAAATTTCATTGGCCTTTTCTATAGTAGTCAGAGATGATTGGTTCTCAAGGGCGAACCCCATCTGTCGTTCTCGACACAACGTCTCGTTCCATCCATCAGGGAACTGAGGTTACAGACGTAACCAAGACGTTTCATCATGAACGGGTGAATGAGGATTGCAGCGGTCATTTCTCAGCATCAAGTCATCGGTCAAGTGTCCTTTAGAGTTTCCTTTCCTTGGCATCGTTTTACAATAAGGTTCCTGTCGTTGGCATAACTTAGTCCATATGAACTTTCTCTGTTTGTACAACTTTTACAGAATTAATCTTTGTTAATCCTTCGATATTTCACGGTGCATTAACAGTTACTACAACTTTTGTTAAAAAAATGTCTTGTAAAATGAATTCATGCTTGAAAATAAAAGTAGCCTACTGAATTGAATAAAAAGCTAAATAAAAAAGTATAGTTTATTATTAGTTTATGCTGAATGAAACAAACTAACCAATTTATTTACATGTTAATTATTATAAATATTAGGATAATAATAATCTCTATTTAATATTGTCAAGTATTAGCACGTGGTTATTATAAGGATTCGTGTGCTGGGGTATGTAAAGGGTTTGAACATAAGTTCCTTTTTCCTTTTGAAACACACACTGAAATCTCCTGAATGTATTAATGTCCTGCTGTAGTTTACTGTACATCAGCTCAGTTTTTAAACATATGACAAAAAACGTGTATCATCGCCTCTACATCTAAAGGCAAGAGAAACATGAGCACCTGGAAATGTATTGTTAACTCTTTATTGTTGGTCAGTTAACATTTTTGATGCCAATGGCATTTTTTTGCATGTTTAATCACTTACATCCAATTATACTGTTACAAATGAAAGCTCTGACAAGATATGACTGACACAAACACTGCCAGACAAGTCTTATCTTAAGGCAGGACTATGTCTTATTAGTTAAATTAGGAAAATTAAGTCACTTTTATTCAAATGCCTTAGATAATAGCATTACTGGTGTGCATAGACAAAACAATGGCAATGATATATTTTAAGATATGTCAGAGCAGTTTATTTTCTGTTAAGACAGCTCAAACTTTCATTTTAGTCTGGGACTAACCCTAATCCTCGAAACTGGGCAAATATGTTTTGGTTTATATGTCTGTATATTTAAATACAGGGAGGGAAATAAGTATTTGATCCCTGGGCCCAGTTTTTCAAAAGGGTTAAATCAAATTGATCCAGATTTGGAAATCCTATGGTTTACTATCCAGGATCATGTGATCCATCTTACTTTCATGCCAGTTTTTTAAAGGAACATTGGATTGGAGCTCTGTGATCTAAATACCAAATTTCAGGATTACCAAATCCTGTTTACCAGAGCCTTAAGTGAAACCAACAGTGTACCCTACTGGCTTAGCAAAGAACAACATGGAGGCAATATACCGGTGGCCACAAATAGCCATTGCTTTTTAAATTGTGAGAAACAGAAACACTGTAATAAACAGAAACATTTTAAATTCCTTATTTTGATAAAGTTTAAAATAACAAAACAAAAACAATACTATCGAATATTCAAAAATAATTTACAGGACAGATAGCAGCTCTTTCCATCTCTGCCTTTAGGAGTTGGGTTTCCATCTGCACTTTTTCCTAGAAGCAACTCATAGCTGTCACCAGCCTGGTTTGTAGATGAGGAACGTTATATGATGTTTATATCATCAGTAAACATTGCTTTTGTGATCATTCAATTAAAAAAAAATCTCTCTGATTTTATTTGGTTTGAAAAATCACCACTCAATCCACCCTTCTGATGGGATCAGGAAAATCCGTTTTTTTTAATCAAATATATCCCAAACCGAGTCAAAAGTTTTGAAAAACCCTAAGGGCAGGTTTGATCCAGATCAAATGTTAAATCGGATTACATGATCTGATCTTAGTTCGGAATCCCTCTTTTGCTTTTAAAAACCCATTTCCAAGATTTGATCCAATCCGTGATCCGAAATCCCACAGGATTACTTTTGGAAAACTGGGCCCTGCTGATTTTGTAAATTTGCCTGCTAACAAAGAAATGATGGGTCTATAATATTTATGGTGGGTTTATTTTAGCTGATTGAGACAGAATATTGAAAACAAATCTGGGAAAATAAATGTTTTATATGGAAAAATAATGTTTTGATTTGCATTTCAGTCAATGAAATCAGTATTTGATCAAATACCAACTAGCAAGAATTCTAGTTCCACATATTGGTTTTGTGCCTATATGAACCACAGATATGTCCTGTCACTTTAAGACATTACTCCTAAATCAGCATGTTATGTATATAAAATAATCTATATCTTCAACCTCTCCAACACCGTTATCAAGTTAAAATAGGTTTGAAAGGATGTCAGGGACAAGATTGTAGACCTGCACAAACCTTGAATATGCTGCAGACAGAAGCTTGGTGAGAAGAGACAACTGTTGTGTGATTATTTGGATATAGAAAAAATACAAAATAACTATGAAAGAGCTCCCTGCAAGATTTCCCCAATGGAGTAAAGATGATCATAAGAAAGGTTAAAGATCAGCCCAGAACTACACAGAAGAAGCTTGTTCATGATTTGAAGACAGTTGCGATCACAGTTAGCAAGCAAACCATTGGTAACACACCATGACACAATAGATTGAAATCCTGCCCAAGAAGACCGTCTGTCTCGTCTGAAGTTTGAAAATGAACATCAAAATGATTCAGAAAAGGCTCTGGCGAAAGTTCTGGCACTGCTGTGAGATCAAAATTGACTCCTGTAATTGTCAGGAGAGAAATGTTGACTATGAGCCCAAGAAGACAATCCCCACAGAGAAGAACTGTGTTGCAAACTTTCAGCTTTAGGGCTTTTCATCTCCGCTACGGTCCCAGGAGGCTGAGAGACGGGCCAGTGTACTCTAAAATATTGGATGAGAACCTCCTCTCCTTAACTATAGATCACTGAAGATGGGTCGTGGATGTGCCTTTAACATGAGAAAGATCCAAAACATATTACCAAGACAACCAAAGAGTGGCTTAAGGAGAAGCATACTAAATGTCCTCGCCAGTCTCTAGAGCCTGTAGTCCTGTAGAACATCTGTGAAGGAGGCTGAAACTACAGTTTGCTGAGCGACAGGCAAGAAACCTTAAAGATAGACAGAGGACTGCACTAAATTTATTCTGACACATGTGTAAACCTGGTGATCAACTATCAGAAATGGTTTACCTCTGTGCTTGCTGGAGAAACTCTTGTTGGCAAGTACAAAGTTATGTTTTGCTTGGGGATCAAATACTTATTTCCCTGACTGAAATGTAAATCAATTTATAACCTTTATATAAGATTTTCCCCCCTGATTTGTTTTAATATTCTGTCTCTATCAGTTAAAATAAAATAAAAAGTATAGACCCTTCATTTCTTTGGAAGTAGGCAAACTTAAAATTCAGCAGCGGATCAATACTAATTTCCCTCACTGTAAATTTGTTTTTATATGTTAACATTCTTTATTTTTTTACTTTTAACAGTATTTATTTATTTAGTTAAAAAAAACGGATGAAGTATTGGCAGAAAATTACCAGTACATTTTCCCTTCATTTGAATTCCCTTAAATTTCAATTTGTAATTGATTTGAATGCGGTGCAAAATGTAAAAGTCAAAACAACCCTAAAAAAGGAATATAGAAAATTCCTTCATATTACAGTAGGCTATGTATGTGCCCTATTTTTACGTTTTTTTTACGGTGTATATATATATTAATGAACTGTTAGGCTATGCACTGACAAGGCAAATGTATTGCACTATGTATTAACTTACCGTACCTGGCAATAAAAGTTACTTCGAGGGCATGTTTGTTTTCTATGAGGGTTATGAACATGAAGAATGTTATTATAAAAGTCCTATAACTGCACATGATTTCATCTCCAGAGTCCCAGACTGTTGAGATCTCTCACCTAAGCGTCACTCTGAAGGCTTTTTCCAACATCGCGGGAGCTTTTCTCTTGACAGGCGATTGTGGTGGACACTGCCTGCAACACAAACATGTATTATAAGCGAAAGTAGAGAACCACCTTTTATCTACTCAACTGTATTACATCTTCCACCATTAACACAAATGTATCACAGACGTTTCACTCGTGTTCTAATCTGTTTACATAATGTACAAATTTCTGCTGAATCTGCTCAATTTAAAGTCTCTTGCCACCTGTTGTAACAAGCAGGTTTGATGACGCACTACAGTGATTCTGAAAGCTCATTGGCCAGAAGGTCGCTTCTAATAATGATTGGTTATTGAAAGCCTAACGCGGGTTTTAGATTGTTTAAAGGTGCTGCATCATTTGAACGTCCATTTGCTTGTTTGGTTTGTTCTCGATAGGAATGTTAATGTTGGTGACGTCAACGGACTTGTTTGGTTACCAACAGTCGACAGCTTTAATCTGAATTAAAGGTACACACCTCTTTTATAGTGTATGTTATCAGTGATATTTTGTTTAATTTGAGTTTATATATTATTTGAAATGTTAACGGCTCACTTCTCTCTGATCGGTAGACCAAAATGGATTTAATCTAGGATCGGATTGCTTCCTGTGCGAGCAAGCCACTACAACAGTTGGGGATTTAAGAGCAAACCATCAACGTCTTGTTATGTCATCCCAAAAAGGTAAGAAATTGCTTGTCTGGTTCGGTTCCACATTTGTGGAATGATCTGCCTGCTGCTTCAAGATAAGCAGATTCTGCTGCCATCTTTATGAATCTGCTGAAAAAGCATGTTTGGATAAACTAAATTTATCTCTGTACACCAGAGGCGGAGCCAGAGGGGTGTCCTGGGTGACACCCCTCTGACATCTGATTGGCCACCCCGAGTGCCACCTCAAATTTTGTTGGGCAGTTTAATGATGATTGACATCTCATTTCACCACTTGATGAAAAGCGTCCAGTGCCGCGCACAGCTTTCAAATTATTCAAGGACGAAAGTTATGCGAGCAACAGAAGAATAATGATAATTCGCATACAAGGTTAGTTTTGAGACTAGGCATCGGGATTTTGTTTGCAGAAATCATTTTGAAAGTGAAGTCGCTGTATGAGTAAACATGAATGTTGACGATAGATGGGTTGATCAGATAAGAGAGATCGGTTCCCGATTTAGCCTAAACATTATGTTTAACGTTACATCTGTGCTAGATATATACACATAAACAGTGCAGTGCCAATACATTACACCATTTTCCTGTTAACTTAATGTAGGCTAACGTCAGCTACAGCCACCACCAGTGTTTAAATGTAAAGCTATAACTTCGAATTTCTTAAGCCATTTATCTAGTCATGATACTCAAAATATTAACCCAATTGCAAATAGCCTGTTTTACGACGGCGTTTAAGTGCCACGTTAAAAATAAAAAAAATCCAAGATGTCGAGAATAAAGTCGAAATGTTACGAGAATAAAGTCGAAATGTTACGAGAATAAAGTCGAAATGTTACGAGAATAAAGTCGAAATGTTACGAGAATAAAGTCGAAATGTTACGAGAATAAAGTCGAAATGTTACGAGAATAAAGTCGAAATGTTATGAGAATAAAGTCGAAATGTTACGAGAATATAGTTGAAATGTTACGAGAATAAAGTCGAAATGTTACGAGAATAAAATCGTTGTAAAACGTATTTTGTTTATGTGAATGTTGTATTTTAAGAGTTAAAGTTATGTTTAAGCACGTCATCTGAACCAGTGAGTTAGTTCTTAGTTCTACGGAAGGCCTTGCAAACACCAGCAGTCATTTTTAAAACCTCTTTAGTTCACATTTGTACATTTTTATAAATCCTTAAGGATTGTGTCTTTTTAAAAGCTTGATGCAACCAGATTTTTGTACATTAGGTAATCAAGCATTGTTTTAATATTTCAATGTTTATTTTCAGTTTATCATATGAATCCATATGCCACAACGCGTTGGGACCCCCGCTGAAGTACTTTAGCCAAATCCTCCACAGCCATTGTTTCTAGCAATTCTTTTATTTTTCTCAAGATATTACGACTTTATTCTCGTAACCTTTCGACTTTATTCTCGTAACATTTCGACTTTATTCTCGTAACGTTTTGAATTCATTCTCGTAATGTTTCGACTTAATTCTCGTAACATTTAAACTTTAATCTCGTAACATTTGACTTTAATGTCGTAACATTTCGACTTTATTCTCGTAACATTTCGACTTTATTCTCGTAACATTTCGACTTTATTCTCGTAACATTTCGACTTTATTCTCGTAACATTTCGACTTTTTTCTTGTAACATTTCGACTTTATTCTCGTAACATTTCGACTTTATTCTCGTAACATTTCGACTTTATTCTCGTAACATTTCGACTTTATTCTCGACATCTTGGATTTTTTTTATTTTTAATGCGGCACTAAAACGCCGTCGTACCTGTTTACATATCATAAAGGGCTAATAAAATACAGCTAAATTACTCCATGGTATGGCCAGCCATGTAACGAATCTAGTTGCGTGTAATGAGATGGAGACTCTGACAATTCATAGTATGTGAATACTTTTTTTTTTAAGCCAAATCACGTTACAAACACCAGGTTAAGTAAATTATTATTTCTCTTTTGATGCCAGGTTAGGGTTACACACTGACTTTCTATCATGGTCTATGGACCCCTGAAGTTGCCTTGGCCACCCCCAGGACACCCCATGTGAAAAACTCTAGCTCCGCCACTGCTGTATACTGTAGTAGGCTTTTCGAGAGATGTTTTTATTGCTCTTATGGTTTTTGTTGTGCTAATGTTTGACCCAAGTGCTTTCACTGTTTACCAAATTTGTAAGTCGCTTTGGATAAAAGCGTTTATGACTAAATGTAAATTTAAGTTTAAGAATGTTTAAGAAAAATAGAATGACTGTTAAATGTTAAACCTTATATTTCATGTGCTGGAGGTTAATTGATAGCAAGGCAAGAATGTCGTACAATGTTTAACCTTTAGATTTATTTTGTTTTCCCAGGTAAGTGTGTGACGTGAATATTACTATGGATTTTTTTTCTTGTACTCATTCTTCAATCCCATATTTTGAGTTGTATTTTAAAGTAGCTTGTATTACTACTGGGTTTGATTAAACAATCACTTTTTATCTCTAGGAGTCACCCTCTTGCCTTGCAATAAATGTGGAGTACGGCAGCAGGAACAATGTAGTGTTATGAAATCTTGTTCTTGAAGATTTTGTCTGTAGTGAAGTTTTGAAAGTGGCCTTTTGACCTGTGTGCAAAGTAATCAAAGCGTGCGAAGATCTATTGTTTCTGCAGGTCTGGTGAGCTTGTGGGTGTTTTCTCTTTTGATGAGCTGAGGTGTTTCTACAGGACTGGTGAGTGAGTTTGCTATGCCTAATGTTTCTGCAGTTCTGGCCACTGTGTGGGGATGTTTCGGCATGTCTGATTAACAAGCCTGGGTGTTCTCACACGTCTGGAGAGCAAGTGGAGATGATTCTACAGGTCTGGTAGGTAAGTGGGATGTTTTTAGATGTCTGGTAAGCCGGCTATTCCTGCTGGTTTTTGAAGTGGAATGTTTCTGCAGGTCTGATTAGCAAGTGGAATATTGCTAACATGTCTGGAGAGCAGTTGGATATAAAACTTACCTACCAGAACTGTAGAAATATATGTCTGGTGAGTCTGTTTTTCCTGCACGTTTTGTAACTTTAATGTTTCTATAGGTCTGGTGAGAGCGCATATGTTTCTCAAGGTCTGTTGAGCTTTTGACAACGTTTCTTCATGACTGGGGATGTTTTTGCAGGTCTGATGAGCAAGTTAGTTGGTTCTACAGGTCTGGTGAGTGAGCAGGAATGTTTTTGGAGGTTTGATTAGTCAGTTTGACGTTTCTGTACATGTGGTGAGTGATTGATTATGCTGCAGGTTCTGGTAGGTATTAAGGAGATCTTCACAAGTCTGGGTAGTGACTGAGGACTTTTCCTACAGGTTTTGTTAGTTGAATGTTTCTGCAGTTCTGAGGAGTGAGCGGAGATGTTTCTACAGGTCTGTTGGGTGAGTGGTAATGTTTTTAAAGGTTTGATGTTTCCGCAGATGTGGGAAGATGTAACTGTAGATCCGGTAGGTATTCAGGTCTTCATAAGTCTGGTAAGTGACTGGGCTGTTCCTACAGGTTTTCGAAGTTGAAAGTTTCTACAGGTCTGATGATCGAACCGAGATGTTGCCACTGGTCTGATAAGTGAGGATGTTTCTACAGGTCTGGTGAGTTGGGCTGTTACTGGTGGTCTTGTTAGCAAGTGTGTGTATATGGGATTTCAAGTTTTTTTAAATCTCTCCTGGACCCCCCTAGTCCTGCATGTTCAAGGCTTTCCTCATCTGACACACCCGATTCATTTCTTGCAGTCTCTCAAAAGCTAATGTGTTTGATCCAGTGTTTTAGATAAGGGGGACAGGGGTGCTCTAGGGGAGGTTTGACATCCCCTCCTGTAGCATTGTGGGTGTTTCTGCAGTATTGAAGAGTGTTGAGTGTTTATTTTCTATATACAGTTCTTTGTCAATTTTTATATGTGCATTTATTTTTCTCCTACAAATTACTCCATAGTTTGGGCCCTTCAACCTCAGCCTGCAATAACGTCATCCTGGAACTAACTGACAACTCCTTTTTGATGCCTCGTTTTTACTTGAATTAATATCAGTTTCATGTATGATTTCCCCCCCCACTCAGTTATGCATACAATCTGTTTCACTAACATGCCTGCTTGTAACTCATGTGAACTGTATGACTATGATTGACTGTTTCAGGTGGGGTTTTATCTGCAGGAATGTAGATCTACAGAAGAGTAAGGTTGTCTGCTGTTGAGGACCATCACTATCAAAAATCTGTAGACTAAACCGTTTTTAATGCTAATTTCTTTAGTAATGGATGTCAAATTCATACAAGCAGTTGTTAACATTTTCTTTTCCTCTCCATTTCAGTTTTCTGAGGTTATTAGACTATTGGATTCTCCTTTGGAATTTTTCTTTATGCGTGACGTTTGACTGATGCTGAATCTTGTCACTGGTGCCCAGATTACAATCAACTGCTGCACAATCAATCGCTCATGTTTCTGCAGACTGCATCATAAATGGAACTTAAGATTTCCTGTAGCTCAGTGGTAAGAGCATTGCGTTAACAATGCAAGGTTGTGGGTTTGATCCCAGGGGGATTGCACATATATTGCTTTATCCTATACAATTTACATGGGTAAGTCGCTTTGGATAAAAGCGTCTGCCAAATGCGTAAATGTAAGAAAGTATATTCTTAAAAATTCTGCCCTTCATGACTTCGTTTCTTTAGGAATTGCCAGAGCTAAACACAATATACAACAAACCTAGTTTACACTTTACTTCAACACCTGTTAATTAATCTTGTTATGAGGAGGACTCCAGAACTAATTAGATCAACTGTGCTCCAGCTTAATATTCTGATCCACTGTGGTGTTAAAGTGCTGAATACATCCTAGTGCTTGTGACCGCGAGAAACCTTTCAATTATCACCGTCTGGAAGTTAGTCTAGTGCAATGGAACTCGGTGGATGATTTTTTGCACCTTGTTTCTTATTGCACGCAGTGCTGAAGGTTGTTAGGATTGTATCTGTGCATGCATAACTCTGCAAATGGTTAGGTTAGGGTTAGGTGGGGTTAGGGGAATGAAAACAATGTTTTTTTTAAAAAAACTACTGTATAGTCTTATCTTATACACTGGCACATGCTTTATTCATAAAGTACACATTTATATGTACACAGATGTGTACAGGGTTAAAGGTCAAGGAAGAAGTAGGGGAGGCATTAGAGGAATCTCCCTACCATGGGGTCTAGGAAGACCTGCCCAAGGTGGTACATTACCCGAACTGGCTTTCCCACTGCACGAACTGGGATTCACGGCAATTCCTCAATGACTCACCTCTCCTCCCTCCCGACCACCAACTCACAATCTGTTATCGTCCCCATCAGGGTTAGAACCCGGGTCTCCCGTTTCCAATAGCAGCGAATTATCCGCCAGTCCACTGTGGTTCTGTGGTGAAGTACCTTTATTGTAAATTATGGCCTTCCCATATTATTTTGAAATATATATAGATTGGGAACACACATGTAGAGATTTAAAAATGAAATAAAATAAAATCACCATGAAAGATTTTTGCCCTATTAGTCCGATCAAAACTCACACTATCATTGTACTTTTTGGACCTTCTGTTTGATTATGTCTGTAAACTTTATTCTGATAAATGCTAAAGAGGAATCACCAAACAAAACTAAGTATAATACATAAACAAAATAATATAAAAGTGCTCCACAACATTAACTGAAAAGTGTGAACAAAATCACAACCAATCAAAGTATACAAGTGCTTTTATTATAATTATTAAACAGTCTTCCCCCCACAAAGACAAGAAAAAGAGGGGGGGGGAAGAAAAGGGAGAAAAGGCCCCTCATACACCCACACACATGTCTCACAATTGCATAATGTCAAAAGGGATTCCCTTAGCCCAGATGAATCTTTAATACATAAACAAATAAGTCATAAATAAATAAATGAATGAATAATAATAATACTTCTGTGGGCAAAAATCTGTGGGCGTGTCTACGTTTTTTTACCTTTGTTTTACATTAATTTTCGATCAACTGTCATAAACTATGCATCATTTTAAAGCTAAAACACTCAAGATTCGTGTTCTGAACTTGTTTTTGTAATCAAAACACCAGAGGGGAAAGGATTGAATAAAAAGCCGAAAGACCGGCCTTTCAAACATTACAAAATAAAAGGCACTACTTATCTTTCAACTCCTTTGGTTCGGATCAGTTCGGACGAATCCCAAAAAAAAAACCATACATCTCCTTATAAGGGTCGTCTTTGAATGTGCATACCACTGTTTCATCCAAAACAATGAACAAATTGAAAAAAACTCCAAAGATTTCATTTTGTTTGCATACGCGTTTCGAGTCAACGTCCATTTTCGTTTAAAAATTGATTTTAATCCGTTCAAAATCAATGTTTTCTCGTTATCTAATATCTTCTGAACAAAATACGCCCATTCAAGTCTCTTTCCTTCAATCACAGACTATGCGATCATTCAAAACACCCAGGGTGCATGACCGGCCCACAGAGGTGTCAGTCAGGGCACCTTGGTTTTTGACTGGGTAAACCCATCCAATGCCTGGCCAGAAAAGTTTTGACGAATGGGTGTAATATCCAACTTTCTGGGGATTACAATGATTGGCCATTTGTGAAGTTTACGTAAACAGATTTGGAGAATAACCCGTGCGCAAACATACCGTACATCAGTGCGCTCCCAGCGTGCATCGGTGAGCCCACAGCGCTGTCGCCATTTTAGGCCCGCTAGTAAAGAGAAAAGCATCGATTCGCTGTACGGAGCACATTTTAGTGAACGGATTTCTCCAAAGTCTACACCTGATCCTCTCAACAATGGATCGTCGACCACAGACGATGTATTTTGATGTTGAAAGTGCTTTGGAGGAGATCATGAGGAGCAGCGATGAAGAGCAGCAGAAGGAAGCGGAGACATGCGTCTCCGAGAAGAATAGTTCGGGGTCGAGCGTCGATTCCCTAGAAGACGACATGTTTGTTGATGGACTTGATCCCGTGTTAGATCGGTAAGTTACAACATATTTTCTCGATTGCTTATACATTTTTATTGTGGATTAGCAGTGTATGTGTCATCATGTCATGACGTTAGCTGTTTCGATAATGAAAATGTACATGATGAACAAGCCACAAAGCGGTGAGATTAGTAAACGTTTATTTTTTTTAGACCGTTTATGTATAATACATGAAGTTATTATATTATTCATAAATGGGAATTTGCAAAGAGTTTATTGTATCTGTGACATGTATTATTATCTTATATCAAGTGTTATTATCTTGTATCTGTATTATGTGAAGATATGTAGGAAGAGTATTGGTTTTACAAATCATTTATAATGCTGAGCATTATATGCGTAAAGTATTTGACAAACAGGCATTTGTAAGTGTAATATTGATGCTATTTATGTTGCTAATATTGTTTTATATATGGATTGAATGCAGCTAATAGTTTTTTGTTGTTGTTACTGTGCTGTCAAATAGGCCTTCAAATGACACAGATGAGGACTGGTGTCCAGAGTCTAGTCCTGAGCACCGGAAGAGATCACGGCAGCCATCGTCATCATCTGCAACTACATCATCTGCATCTCCATCTTCTGCAGCTGCAAATGGTACAGGTAAAGGGAGGGGCGGGAGAGGGGGGCGGGCGAGAGGGGGGCGGGCGAGAGAGGGGCGGGCGAGAGAGGGGCGGGCCAGAGGGGGGCGGGCGAGAGGGGGGAGAGGGAGATGGAGCCAGTCAGCGCATGCTGTGTCCCCCAGCACCTCACAGGAGAAATGGCACAACGTGGATGAGGGTGATAATGAGCCTCCCCAACCTGTGTTTAGGCCTGCTCGTAGTCCTGGGCCACAGATGCTGTTAACTGCATCATACACAGCACTGCAGTTGTTTCAGCTGTTCTTTTCCACATCTGTTCTTCAGACCCTCATTCAAAACACGAATGCCTATGGGGCTAAACTGAATCAGGGAAGAGACAAGCCATGGAATAACATCTCGGGGGAAGATTTTAAGTCTTACCTGGCGCTTGTTGTATTCATGGGTCTTGTTAAGGTTTTTACCTTGACTGATTATTGGAGGAGGTCCACGATGTACAGTCTTCCCTTTCCTGCTGGCATCCAAGGCAAGGTCTGTACTCAAGCAGTACATGAAGAACAAACCCACCAAATGGGGTTACAAGCTTTTTGTTTTGGCAGACTCCCTGTGTGGCTATACTTCTGAGTTCTTCGTGTATGAGGGCAAGGCAATGCAGTCTCGGAATGGGCTAAGCTATGATTCTGTTATGGCACTTGTGGATGGAAAAAGGTTGGGCACTGGTTACAAGTTGTATGTTGACAACTTTTACACCAGCCCCATGCTTTTCAGAGACCTCCTCTCTAAGAAGATTTGGGCATGTGGCACCATACGTCCGAACAGGATCGGTTTCCCAAAGACCATCAGAAACCGACTGCCACGGAATGCTCCACGAGGGTCCATTAGATGGCTTAGAGAAGGTGAGCTGCTGTTTGTGGAATGGAAAGACACCCGGGAAGTGCTGATGTGCTCCACTTTCCACAAAGCATACGAAGGTGACACAGTGAAGAGAAGGGTGAAGGCTAACGGTGGGCAGTGGTCTCAAGTGCATGTGCCTATTCCCGGTGCAGTGCTGGATTACAACAGGTTCATGGGGGGAGTGGACCTGTCTGATGCCCTCATTGGATACTACAAAGTGCTCCACAAGACACGGAAGTGGTACCGTACGTTCTTCTATCACTTTGTCGATATTGCTGTTGTCAACGCTTTCATTTTGCATCAGCATCTGGCCAGAGCAAGGAACGAAAAACCCTTGACACAGAAAGCATTTAGGGAAACGCTCGTTCTGGAACTTGCAGGCATGAAATCACGCACTGCTGCCCCTCAGACTTCTGATGTTGGTCGCCACAACCCAAAACACATCACGGACGACACCACTTCTGGACGACGAAAATGCAGACTTTGCCATCAGAAGACGCCAGTGATGTGTGCAACATGTGAAGTGCCACTGTGTTTTGTGCCTAAACGGGACTGTTTCAATGACTGGCATGTGCAGACTGGAAAATATTAACCATCGTTGTTTGAATGATTGTTTTATTTTTACATTGTTCAGTTTATTCAAAACTAATACTTGTTCCAGAAGTGTTTCCTAGTTTAGGTCAGAGGCTTGCATAAATTTCCAGTTCTGGGGAGGAAAATGAAGGGAGAGAAGCAATCGCTTCTTGAGACGGTAATGGTCGAGTACGCACTCACACTCACACTTAGATGACTAGTAAGTTTTCATCCTGTTTGTGAGCTATTGTGTTTCCATTCTTCCAAAAGAAATTTTTATAGATTTATTCTGTTAGGACTTTGTTGTTGGTTTTGGTTGTTTGCTCTCGCTCTCTTTTTCCCTCTGTCTCCCTCTTTTGCAGTATCCTTGGCCTAACTGAATCAAATGTGACATGCTGGTGTGAGGCAGTACACTGTGTAAGTATGTAACACACACACACAGTGTTGCAAATTTAATTTGTTCTACTTACCCACACTCACTCTCTCTTTTTTTCTGTCTTTTAGTGGCTTGGGTTTCCAGTTTGTTAGAGAAGAAACCTCCTTAGTGACTGCCTTGATCAACATGTCTCCCTGCACTTTGTAAATACTGTAAATATTTTAGTTTTTCAGTAATTGTATATTTTCTATGTAAAAACTAGAAGTTTACTGTAGATTTATTTGAGTAAAAAACTATTATTACAATTCCAAAGTTCTGAAATATTTGTTATAATTATATATATATACATATATATATGTATATATATATAATATTTGTTCAAAATAAAGAGTTCAAATGTACAAATGTTGTTCTGAAATAGTTTTTTCTTGTGTGTCTTGGTGGGCCAAGTAGTGGTGAATTGATATACAAAATGTAGTATGAAGTGTTGACTCCTGATGTCATTTGGTTACTTAGTGTCCCTTTGGTGTCTCCAAGTGGCCTTTTTGAAAGGACGCCTAGAGATGTCTTTATAAAAAAGGTTACAGAAGCTACATTTTTGGGATTATCATCCTCAAATTTGAATCAAACAATGATCAGACATTCATTTTTATCCTTACTGTGTTTCGAACTCTTACCATCAAGTTTTCATTCATTTTCCTCCAAGTAAACTTCATTCAAAATAAACGGAATTCACTTTCCATGAATGTTTTACCATGTTTTACCTTGTTTTACCTTGTTTTTTTTAAACTTTAAGATATTATGACTCTTGTGCAACAAAATTTCAAGTATGTAGTTAAAAACTATACAAGAATTTTGAATATAGACCATATGGTTTAAGAGCGTTAGGCGTTTCAATTTGGGTATGTTGTTTTATCAGAAAATCTAAAAAAATAGGGGCGCAAGGATATGAGTTTCACAACCAATGTTAAGGTTAGGATGAAGACGAGGTGTAAGTTACCCTGAAAAATGAGAATAACCACTGAATTTTAGGTTTAGGTGTTAGTTTAAATCCCAGAATATTGTCTGGGGAGAAATATCCAATGCAAAGAAGATCCAGAACGGCCAAAAATGTTAGCCTTGGTGCAAAAATTGACAATACACATAAGACCAGGTCGAAACAACAAAATACTTATTAGTGGTGCTGATGTCAGTAGGACATGAATTACAAAACCGACATTAGAGTTGGAAAATAACCGCCAATTTTTAGGTTTAGGTTGAGGTTTGGATCACGAATAAGATCATCCTAGGTTGGATTACAGTGTAGCACCTTTACCTTCAAAATTTTAGGTTAGAGTCGGCTTCTAGCATGGAAATAAGCCCACTATTGATTAGGGCTATAACAAGAACTTCCAAATTTTTAGGTTTAGGTGTTGGTTTAGATCTCGGATACTGTCTGGGGAGTTAGGGTTAGAGTTAAGAATAAGAATACCCACTAGATTTCAGGTTTAGGTGTAAGTTTAGAGTTTGATTACAGTGTAACACCATTACCATAAACATTTAGGATTAGAGTAGGTTTCGGACATGGAAGTTGGAACTTCTAAATTTTAGGTTTAGGTATTGGTTCGGATCATGGAATACTATCTGGGCAGTTAGGGTTAGAGTTAAGAATCAGAAAGATAATCGATATTAGGGATAGAATTAAGAGTAGGTTTAAATTAATAAGTACCCTGAAAAGATAAAGTCGACTTCTGGCATAGAAATAAGAACTTCTAAATTTTAGGTTTAGGTGTGGGTTAGGTTCAGGTTTAGGTGTTGGTTAAGAGTTGGATTACAGTGTAGCACCATTACCATCAACATTTATGATTAGAGTCGATTTCGGACAAGGAAGTTAGGACTTCTAAATTTTAGGTTTAGGTGTTGATTTGGATCACGTAATACTATCTAGGGAATTAGGGTTAGAGTTAAGAATCGTAAAGACAATCTATAATGAGGTTAGAATCCAGAGTAGGTTCAAATTAATAAGTATCCCGAAAAGATAAGAATATCCACTAAATTTTAGGTTTAGGTGTTGGTTTAGATCACGAATACCACCATCCTGGAGCATAGAATGACAATCGGGTACAGGCCCCAGGATCCTGTCTGTTATCAGGTGGATGCCAATCATGTGGCTCTCTCTTTCACAACATGACTTCGTTCCGGTGCGAGCTCTGTTCCGAACCGGTGGAAGACCTTGTCGTACATCTTTCCGACCGTCATAAAATGAACAATGAAAGGGAGTTAGAATTTGCTGCTTGATCAAAAGACGACAATTAGCTCCAGGATTAAACTGTCCTGTTCCCGGGTGCACCGTGACAGAGACGGCTAGGCTCGACAGACATTTGGGCCCCGTTCACAAAGTGGATAAACAAGAGGAGCGTCTCATCAACGTGGCCTGCCGACAGGCCATCTTGCACGAGCTGCGTGCGCTCAGGGACACTTCCCCGGACCCTCCGATGGTGAGTGACCTCGATACTTGCGGCACATCCTCGGCCTCACCCGGGGATCAATTGGGCCATCTTACCCGCATGTTAAGCACCTTCGAGCGGGAGAGCTGCGGGCCTTTCGCTTCTGCGAAGCGGCGAGACAATGCCAGGCAACGGGCAAGACGGACCCAGGACTTGTTTGAGTTCTGCAGACGGACCTATGGGCCACACTTCTTTGACACCATGCCGCCCACCGATGGGTTGCTCGGCTTTCTCACGGGACTTTACGGTAGGAATTTGATTGTGTCCACCGTGAGACATTATCTGATCGACATACGATTTTTCTGCTCATACGCAGCTGACAGCTCGGAGAGAGAGGCCTCGGTGACCGAAGCAAAACTCCGTCACCTGAAAAGAGCCTGCATGTACCAGATGAACCAGATGAGGGGAGACGTACATGCTCATCGTGCCGAGATCAGGGCTGCAAAATCAAAGTTCCCCAGAATGATCGAGGCCTTTGCCAGAGAACCGACTCTGGGAGTAATGTTCCGTTTGCAAGGCTTGCTATCGGGCTACATGTCTATATTGACAGGGCATCGCCGTTGTGTCTTGATAAACATGACGGCAGTGGAGGTGGGCAGAGCGGGCACCACTCAGGACAGATTCCGGGTCATTTCG